>VCHN02000014.1:98345253-98392753 GCA_007115665.2 Sequoiadendron giganteum
TACAATAACTAACAGCTATTCCTGCATCAAAGGATTAGCTCAACACATTCAACTCATTAAATGATCCATTATCTCATTCATACATTCATTAGGTATTGACTTCGATCAAACAATATTTCACATATGTCTGCAGGAAGGTGAATAGTAGTGGTTGCAGGAAAGGCATTTTATCACATAGAGTCACAAGGCACACATCTTTCATCAAACTAATAAAACATCAAGTAATAACCATGGAAATACTTATCATAATACACTTTTTATATTAATCATAAAGTCTGTGTATTACTTCCATAATTACTACTTAATGTCTGTCTCAACATAATAAAAGATGTATACTAAAAACATAGTCTAAAATATTCCAAAAACTAGGCTCATCAAAGGTCACCAATAGTGGCGACCTAGTCCTCCTGGTACTTTTGGAAGCCTGGAGGTCTAATTTTGTGGGTCCCAGCTAGTACTTTCCTTTTCTGCAGCAACCCATGTCCGAGTCTCCATAAAATGACCTGCAAATTGTCCTTTTGCTCCTCCTAGGGTTTGATGTCTTGATGTTACTTGAATGGAATGACTGTACCTTTCCCAATACTTTGAATCTTGCTAAGTTTGAATACAACCTAAAAATCACATACAAAGACAAAGAGAATGTTGGGGTTAGGGAATAGGGGTTTGGCTAAGTCAAACCCCTTTTATTGTAGCTAAACCCAAATGAGAAACAATGGAAGGAAAGGAAGATCGAATGATGAACTCAATACAAACACTTACCAAACCTTTGAGTTTTGAAGTCTGCAACATGCAAGAACCAGCTCCAATAGAGGTTGCTTGTAATTCCCTTATGCTTGATTGCTTTCTTGGGAAGCATGAGTGCAAGAGTGCTTGTGAACATATGCAAAAATGAGCTTAGGGGGGAATGAAGGTGAAAACCATTATTTATACAAGATATGCCCTAATTTCCCAAAAATGTCACATGATAGGCTGACAATAGGGTTTTGGAATAAAATTCCCATTAAGAAATTGTTTTAATTTTGAATTTTATGCCTAAAGGGACTAGGTCGCCCAAGGTGGTGACCTAGTCCAGTTGGAAAAATTCAAGTGGTGGTCAAGAATAAAGTGGTGATTAATAATGTTTATTAGTCTTGCCTCCCAAAACACACTTAAGTTAGGCCTACAAGTACATTAAGGGGACAAATTAACATAAGAAAAGGGTTAATTGGTTGATGATAAGCCTAGGAAGATGTGAAAATTACTTACAACACTTTACAAAACCCTGACACAAGGCTTGAAAGGGGTAAAAGAGGGTTATTTAGGTGAATTGTGTTGAAAGGGTCTTAGAAAAGTGGGAAGATGTGTTACAAAACTTCACAACACCTTAGTAAAACGCCGTTATATTGTTGTTGATTTGCAAGCATTCAAGACTAAATCAAGGAAAAACAAGGCCAAAATCAAAGGGAAAAGGCCAAAATGAGTGAAAAAGTGTCAAAGACTATAGTTTTTGGTGACATATTTAGCCCCCACTTTAGTGACAGGATCAACTTGCTTCAAACTCACACTAAAGTAGCTGAATCATGCATGTTGAGCAGGATCTAATGTAATCATGCTAGTAAGGTGAGATGACTATGATCAAGAGGGATGATCAACCCCCTAGGATCAAGATCCCATGGCAAACCAAACATAAGCACAAAAGATCACATAAAGTGTGATGTGAAAGGGTGAAGAGAGAGGAAAAGTCGGATCAAGCTTGTCCAGCTAGTTGTGGATCAGATCTAAGATGTTTATCTGAAAAGAAAGAGGGTACTCACTTTGGGCCAATGAGACTTTTGGCTATCTACCGAGTGAGAATGCAAAAAAGGGTGAGAAACAAACACTCAATTGGTATGTACTCACACATGCGCAAAGGTGGCTATGGGGAAAGTCATGTTGCTAGTTGGGCTTCCTGCTCAACCATACCAAAGTTATACTTCTTGATAACTTTGATAAGGTGTCAAAAAAGATGAGGGTGTTGTTCATGAGACAAGTAAAGCCTTGGATGCTTAGAACTCATGAAAAATTGCAAGATGGCACCACAGGCATGCAAGTTGTGTTATGTAAGGTTGCCATGTATGCACGAATTGTGTAAAATGTAAAATGCTAAAATGTAAAATGTAAAAAGAGTATTCCAAGGAGTCTTGTTTAGTTCATATGAGGTCTTTGAATTAGGGAACATTACATCTAATGTCTCCCAAAAGAGGACCTATTGAAGAATAGAAGATTCACAACTTAGGGGATGCAGTGTGTCGCATTAGGCCGCTAAGAGGAATGTAATATGCTAAGATAGGTCACACTCGTGAAGGACATTACACCAAATTCCATCCGAAAAGTGAGAAAAAACATCATGTGAAGTGATAATGTTGCACTAGAAACCAAGGACAAAGAGAATCAAATTCAAATGCAAAATAAATAATGCCAATGTATGCCCCCACTTTAAAGGAATTACTAAACACCGTTTTATGAGAAATTACTTTAAAGTAGAGAAAGGAAACATGCAAAAAAAAGGGAGAAAAGGACATGAGAGCCTACTTGAAAAGCCCTATGTCAAGTGCTAGGGTGTCCAAGAAAGGTTACGTCATGCAAAGGAAGAAGAAAAATAAAGGAAAATGGGTTTCCCCCAAAATGAAAAACACCAAACACATAAGGGATATATGGATTTGGGGTCAGTATGTTCATTGCTGCAATGTTTATTTGGAGAGCGTGGAACTATCATCATTCCCCCAAATGCATAGAACTAGAAGAAGACACAAAGAAAGTAAAAGAAAATAAAAAGAAAGAGTCAATTTGGGTCAACATGGAAGAGATATAGGATTTCTTGACGCTTTGCATCATCCCCAAAAGGACAACAAAAGAAAAACAAAAAGACAGACGAAAAAAGAGCCTTGTTTTTGAGTCAACATGAAGGAGACATTATGGTCTCAATTCCTTTCATCATCCTCAAATGGAAGGAAAAAAGGAAAAAAAAGAGGAAAAGAGGTCCATGTGGGTCAACATGAAGGATACATTGTGGTCTCAATACCTTGAATCATCCCCAAATGGAAGGAAAAAAGAACAAAAGGAAAAGAAAAAAAGGGGTCCATTTGGGTCAACATGAAGGAGACATTGCGGTCTCAATTCCTTGCATCATCCCCAAATGGAAGGAAAAAAGGAAAAGAGAAAAGAGAAAAGGAATGCACAACATATAAAAGAATGGAGATACATATAGAAGAATTTCATAAAGAGGAGGAACATCAAACATGGCAATACGGGGAACACATGTCACATAAACGCAAAAATAAAATAAAATACTAGTAAGGCACATGCACATCACTCAGGAAGCAAGTCATCTGCCTCCCAATATTGCTCAGTATAAAACTCGAGAGGGCAACTAGCGAGAGGAACAACAATGATCACTTGAACTATCATCAAGATCCATACTTGCTCGAGGAGAGTATTCATGAATGCTCATGGAAGAGGAGAATAGTGAATTCAAGGTTTGGTGTACCTCTTCATCTATTCTAGCATTCTCCTTGTCGTCATCATCTAGATTAATGATAATGGGCAGGTGAATAACAATATCAGTAGTAGAATGCAAGATGCGTGGTGATGGAGGTATAGGATCAGGCTGTGGGGGTGGAGGAGGACGTTTAGTAGGCACTCCTTCTAGTACAGGTGGGTTATGATTTGCAATGTTTTCTTAATCATGAGATTGGCAAGCAAGAGCACAATGGCGACGTCTACGTACCCTAGCTTCTTTATTTCTTTTTCCTTTTTTGTCAAGGTATATTGGGAAGGAGTGGGCTGGTCCACCATAGGTTGCTTATCTCCTCTAAGGGGAGGAATGGGGGAAACTGCAGGTGGCTCATCTATTTTCTCCTTAGCTTTATACACTTGCTTGATGCGAGGGGGAAGGATATAATTTTTGTCATAATCCCTAGGCCTCTTGGATGATGTGGAGGAGGTTTCAGGTGTGGGTTGATTAGGCATGTCAAAGTCAGGTTGCAGCATAGCTTCATCAAAGATAGGTGATTCTGAAGTAGAAGGGGGTATGTTTTGGAGAGAGAATTCAAATATTTTATTTGATTTAAACTTCGGATAGGCAATGAAAAGGAAATCTCATCTAGGGGTGATAGGTTCCATGGGCTCAGGCCAAAAGGTTTCCAAAGAAAAATTTCCTTTGGAAAATAGAGGATTGAAACTACTATGGTGAACAGTGAATATTTCATTGTCAACAGGGAACTTCACACATTTATAAATAATAGATGGGACTGCTTTCATTGAACAAAGCCACAGATGTCCTAGTCACAAATGAAATGGGTCTGATTTTCGGATGATGGAGAATGTCGCATCCAATGTCTTAGGACCTATCTATAATGGGAGTGCAATCAATCTAATCATAGGGCATGTGAAACCATTATGTGTTTTGATCCATGCAGTCAGTCTATTATAAACATCTTGAGGAATGTCATGTAATACTAAAAACTCTTTGGTGATCATGTTCTCACCACAAGCAGGATCTATGAGTATCCCATTAGTGGGCTTATCATAGATTCTATCAGCTATGTAGAGAGGACTATCATGAAGGTTTTTAATAAAATATTGAGATGTAAAATTAATATTAGAAGATGTCTTGGTATTCCCCTTACGATGGATGATGTTTATCGCACCCACCATCTCATCCATAGGATTGAAATGGGTGGCATTCAAAATAGGATCGGAATGTCCATGTTGTGTATCAACATTCATAACATCAGTTTGTGAAGTTTCGCCATCTTTGACAAAGGAAACATTGTGTTTAGGCATAGGGTTGGTAAAAATCTATAAGTTTTGGTTCGGGGGTGCTATGGACTTATTTTTTTATCATTGGTACCAGCAATGGATAGATAGCCCGAGTCAATTAGGTCTTGCACAAGGTGCTTGAGACACTTGCATTGTTCGGTATCATGTTCATTATGTCGATGAAAATAGTAGTAATCAGTGGAGTTATAAGATGGAGGTAATGGTTTATTGGGATTGGGTGCATGGACAGGAGGTAAGGATATCATTTTTTGTTGGAGTAATTGAGTCATGGTGTTATGAAGGGTGTCTGGTAACAGTATGAAGGTGTGTTTAGGATCTCCATAATTGAAGGGCATAGTGGATCAAATAGCGGCCTCTTGGTTATTGGTAGGTGGAGGGTTAAATTGTAAAAACCCTTTGGTTGGTTTTCAAAATGGTTGAGAATTAGGTGGGGTGGAAGCGTCGAACTTCTTAACTCTACTAGAAGTGGATCTTGTATCACGACTACTAGTGGATTTGTGCTAATCACAATGCACTTGACATAAGTGCATGAAGGAAGAGAACTTCATGAGGGTGAGCTTGTCTTAGAGAGATGTTAATAGGTTTTCAGTGAACCTCTTTTGTAGATGTGTGTCGGGTATCTTGACATCGATTAAGGAATAAAGTGCCCGATAATGAGAGATAAAGTTTTTTATCTTCTCGTTAGTGTCTTTCTTGCATCTCATGAGATCAGCCAAGGTTTTCTTGGGGGTCATGTGGACTTGGAAGTGGTTGATGAAAGAATCCACCAATTCATTGAAAGAACTAATGGAATTGTTGGATAAGGATGGAAACCAATCTAAAGAGGCATCTTTGAGGGTCCTAGGAAACAATTTAGCTAGCAACTTGTCATCAAGAGAAAAGTAACTACATAAGGCAGTATAGGCATTAACATGATTAGAAGGGTCACCCTTCCCTCCATACTTATCGAATCTAGGAATTTCTACTCCCTATGGCAAGGGTGTGCATAGGATATCAAGGGATAATGGAGTGTTGCAAATATAGTGGGTAGGTGAACCATGTTGGCTTTCATTGATAGTGGATATTTTTTTTTGTATGGAGGTGATAGTGTGAAAATGTTGTGTGATAAGGGGATCACTGTAAGTTGTATGATGTGGAAGGGAAAGTGGTGACGGGGTGAAGGTGGTGGAAGGGGAAGTGGAAGGGATGGTAATAGTAGGAATGGTGGGAGAGGTTAAGGGATGTGATGCCAGAAGGGAAGTAGGAACACTAGTAGGAATGTTGAGGAAAGGTAACACATTACTAATTTGTTGCACGGTTGTTGTCACATTAGGAGATGCATAAGTGGGGATGGAAGGTATGGTTGAGGGGGGAGGAGTGGAAGGTCCTCCTTGGCCAACCATAGGGGTGGGTGAGTGAGATACCCTAGGTGTGGAAGAGGCATGTTTTTGGTATTATTTTTCATCTTCTTCGTAACACCTAGACCATCATCTCGGTCAAGCAGGCAGTGAAGGTTCTCTATAGTGGGAATGGCGGTGCCAGAGATGTTCTCAAGACTTAGTTCATGTTGAAGGTCAGCCAAATCAGCATGGATGTCGAATATCTTTTCATTTGGGAGGTCATAAAAAAAAAAATCACCATGTGTGTCTCCTATGTGCAAAGAGTTGCTAAGGATGGTCTATAATCCTAGTGTACTATTGTCGATACTAGGAGTTGAAGTCTAAGAGATCCCAAGATCTACAACAATAGTGTTGTCGTTAGATGCCATGAGTCTAGAGCTTTGTCTCATAATAGTATGATCAAAATAACACCAAATTCTCATGCAAGGTTCCCTTAGGGTGGGGTGGAGACTAAGGCAATGTAAACAAAAGAGACTAAGCTACTTGTAACTAAAATTCTGGAATAGAAAATAGAAATGCAAAACCAGGGAACTGTAATGCAAAAAATGCTTTAAAATTTCCAGAAATTATAGAGTGAATGGTGCCAAAGGACTAGGTCGCCCAATGTGGCAACTTAGTCCCAATAGTGTTGTTTTGACAATTTTCAGAGATTTTAACTAGTTTTTATGCTTTTTATGATTTTCTGATGCAAACAAAGAATGGAAATGCAAATATTTTTGTATTTTCTTAATGGAAATTTAATGTAAAGTGCAATCTAACATGAACTTTCACTAATGCACTTTTCTACAAACCCTAGGATGCAAACAATGCATTTTTGTTTTAATAAAATGCAAGCTATTTCTTAAGATGAAATGCAAAATCATAAAGTTAACAAGTGGTCTATAGTCAGGTTCACCAAAATGAACCACCAAAAATGGATATGTCTAACAAGGGAAAGAGGATTCCCTTTACTAGGTCCCTAGGGTTTTTCACCTAGGAGCACCTCGTGTAGGAATGACTCTCTTTTCACTTTGTTGATATGGTTATTTTTTGTAGTTGCATTCAAAGGGGGGATAGATTGATTAGATTGTGATGTGTGTGTTAAGTGTGGCTAAATGAAACTAATGCTAACAAGGTCACCAATAGTGGTGACCTAATCCTCTTGGTACTTTTGAAAGCCTGAAGGTCTGATTATGTGGGTCCTAGTTGGTACTTTCCTTCTCTGTAGTAGCTCATGTCTGAGTCTCTAGAAAATGACCCACAACTTATCCTTTTTCTCTTCCTAGGTTTGATGTCTTGATGTGACTTGAATGGAATGATTTTACATTTCCCAACACTTTGAATCCCAGTACATCTAAATACAACCTGCAAAGCACATGCAAAGGCAAAGAGAATGTTTGGGTTAGGGAATAGGGGTTTGCCTAAGTCAAACACCTTTGATGGTAGATAAACCCAAACGAGAAACAATGGAAGGAAAGGAAGATTGAATGATGAACTCAATACAAACACTTACCAAACCTTTGATTTTTGAAGTCTGTAACATGCAAGAACCAGATCCAATGGAGGTTGCTTGTGATGCCCTTGTGCTTGATTGCTTGCTTGGGAAGCTTGAGTGGAAGAGTTCTTGTGAAGATAGGCAAAAATTATCTTAGGGGGGTGGGAATGAAGGTGAGAACCCTTATTTATACAAGGTATTCCCTAATTTCCCAAAAAAATCGCATGATAGGTCGACACTAGGGTTTTGGATGAAAATTCTTGTTAATAAATTGTTTTAATTTTGAATTTTATGCCTAAAGGGACTAGGTCGCCCAAGGTGGCGACCTAGTCCACTTGAGAAAATTCAAGTGGTGGTCGGGAATAAAGTGGTGATTAATGATGTTTATTAGTCTTGCCTCCCAAAACACACTTAAGTTGGGCCTAAAATTACATTAAGGGGACAAATTAACATAAGAAAAGGTTCAATTGGTTGATGATAAGCCTACGAAGATGTGAAAATTCCTTACAACACTTCACAACACCCTAACACAAGGCTTGGAAAGGGGTAAAATAGGATTATTTAGGTGAATTGTGTTGAAAGGGTCTTAGAAAAGTGGGAAGATGTGTTACAAAACTTCACAACACCTTAGTAAAACACCATTAGATTGTTTTTGATTTGCAAGAATTCAAGACTAAATCAAGGCAAAACAAGGCCAAAATCCAAGGGAAAAGGCCAAAATGAGTGAAAAAGTGTCAAAGACTACACTTTTTGGTGACAAAATCACAATAGGAGGTCGAATGATAATATCTAAAGAAGGATTTAGCTCCTATTGTGATTTTGATATAGGATCTTTTTTTTGCGACAAAGAGGGAGGCTCCCCGTGCATTGCTTCAGTCAAATTTGGATGTTGATTTTCTTTGTTGTTTTCTTCGTTTAACCTTTGAGCAAGAATATGATGTCTAGACCTACGCTCTCTAGAATTTATGTTTCTTTTTATATGATTTTCAACTTATGTTTGTGTAGGAGCGGGTTTATGAACCATAGGTTTATTTTCTTCACTAAGGAGAGGAACAGAAAGAATCATAGGAGGTTGTTCGACCACTTTCTCTTTAGCTTTGTAAACTTGTTTTATATTAGGAGGCATGATGGAAATTTTTTGTTTATCTCTTGGTGTTTTGTAGGAAATAGGCAAAGGATTTGTCTTAGGTTGGTCTTGGTTATTTGGAAGGTCTTTAGGTTCAATCATGATTTTGTCAAGGATAGAAGGTTCAATCATAGGTTAAAGGATGTTTCTAAGGGATAGTTTTGCTATGTATTTCACCTTAAAATTTTGATATGATTTGAATTTAGAAATCCTGACGAGGTTTAGTAGGTTCCATAGGCTCAAGCCAAAATAAATCCAATGAAAATTTCCCATGGGAAGACACACGATTAAAGCTAGTATGGTGCACAATAACCATTTCATTGTCAAAGGGAAACTTTAAACATTTATGCACGATTGACGGGGCGGCTTCCATGGAGCATAGCCATGGATAACCAAGCCTCACACAGAATTGATCTGATGTCGGGATGATGGAGAATGAGACATCTAATTGTTTCGGTCCAAATTTTAGAGGAAGGGTGATCGATCCCATCATAGGGAAAGCAAAGCCATTATGCATTTTTATCCATTCTTTTGGTTTATAATATGTTTCTTGATAGAGATCATGCACAAGTAAGAATTCCTCAGTGATAACATTCTCTCCATAGATTGGATCAATTAATATCCCATTAGTGGGCTTTTCATTGATTCATTTGGCTATGTAAAGAGGAAAATTAGGTGCATTTCTAATTATATCTTTAGATGAAAAAGCAATGTCAAGAGGCTTTTTAGTTCATCCCTTATGAGGTTGAGTTTTGATCAATGCAATCAATTATTTTATAGGATTTTGTTTAATAATATCCATAGGACAGGTCTTGTTCAAAAGTATCCATAGGACCTTGTTCAATAATATCCATGTTGTCATCATCCATGTCAACATTCATCACATCATTCTTCTTAGTTTCACTAGCTTTGACAAATGAAATATTATGGTTCGACATATTCTTGGTAAAGATTTAAAAATTTTGGTTAGGAGGAGCAACAGACTTATTTTCTTGATCATTAACACCTCCAATTTGAAGTTGATCAAAATCAATGAGGTCTTGCACAAGATGTTTAAGATGCTTGAAATGTTTCATATCGTTTCCATTTTGTCAGTGAAAATGGAAATAATAATTTGATCTAAAGTTCCAAGGTAAAGGCTTATTAGGATCGAGAGTTTTAATGGGAGGCAAAGTGATCATTTTCTATTCTAAAAGTTGTAACATTGTGTTATGGAGGGTATCAGGTAAGGGAGTAAATTTCCTAGTCGGATCCCCTGATATAAAAGGAGTTGTCCTCTTTATAGTAGCTACTTGGGTATCAACATGTTGAGTTGGTTGGGGGGTTTAGTTGAAGGAAGCCTTTATTCTATTTCCTAAAAGGTTGATAATTATTTTGGTTTGTGGATTCATACTTTTTAGGATGGTTGGAAGTGGATTTTTTTTCATGACTACTAATCGAGTTTTGAAAATCATGAAGGGTAGTACACAAGTGTACAAAGTAAGGAAACTTCATCATGCCTGGATGGTCATCTCATAAAAGCATCCAAGATCTGTAGTGCCTTCAGTAACTTTAATTTCAATTACATTGCCTCAAAAACACGTACAACTATGTCAGAAAGTGGAACTAGACACAATTCATTTCCCACATTAAACCTTCTAAGATAAGCTCATGCAAATTCAATTTCAACAACTTGCATAAACAAATTCAACAAACAAAACCAATAAACATGAAAAATGGAACAGAATATTAGAACACACAGATTTACATGGGGAAAACCCTTTCGGGTAAAAACTCCCACACTCTAAAGAACTGGCCATTGTATTATTCAACAACAAATCACAGTTACAAATACAATTCAAACTTACATCCTTTACAGGAGTTACATCTTGTTTTATCTGAAGAAAAACTGGCAGTAACCTTGTGACCAAAAATTTCCCTCTCTCCTTTTTACATTTCTCTGATTAACCTCTCAGTCCATTACAACCTTCGCACTATTACAATACTCTCACACAATATATAGTGTACATCAACAATGAAAGATTGATCCATACATTCTATCAGGAGAGATTCTGGCAACATAACCTTTCTTATATCTTCCTCTCCTCTCTAATTCTTATTACAAAACATTCAATGTTTATACCATTCATTCTCAAATGGAAGGAAAAAATTCAACTTCCTCTATAGATTAGTTCATTTTCCTTCTATTAGACCAAGCATCAACATGACCAGATCACCAAATAGATCTCCAACTCATTCATGATCCTCCAATGAACATCAAACACATCGACGATCAACCAAGTCAATGTCCTTCCAACCACGGTCTTCTTTCATGTTCATCGGCCTGAAAAAAGACCATCGTCCATAGCTTGGAAAGTGACACCAAACACCAAGGTTTCCCCGTTGTTCTTTCAACATGTTGAAGTCTCGACCAGACCTATCAGCAAGACAATTTCCATCGGAAAGAGTTCATAGTGTCACATCAAAACCTTAAGTCACCCTGATGTCATTAAGTTCAAACACCTTTCGAACCATCTTATCGGCCTGAGTCAAACCAATGAACAACATGAATAGATCTATCAGCATGACCAAAACTATGAGTGAACATCTAAGATGTCACCTCAATATTTAAGGTCTCTTTGATGTCCCAAAATAACATCAAGACCACGCGCTGCCAAGAGTCACACCAAAGTTCAATAGAACATATCTATTACCTAGAACAACACCATCAGACAAGGATCAGAAAGTATCATCGAAGTATGATGTCACATTAATGACCTTAAGCCTATCTATAGTTCCAAACACCTTATCGGCAAGAGTCACACCGAACATAGCCCATCAGCCAGACCAACACTATCAATTCAACAACCACAAGTCCCACCGAAGACTAGAGTTACCCCGATACAGATCATCGACCAGAGTCACCCCGACGATACTACCATCAGTTGCATTCCTACTTTCAGTTCAACGTTCTCAAGTCTAACCGAAGACCAATTTTACCCCAACGATCTGTTCATCAGCAAGATTTTCCATGCATTACATCGATCTCGGCTAGATACTCTCTATTGTTAAGATTATTTTTTAACCTCCATGTCAACCCGCCAAAGTATCATCCGCCAGACTTACACCGATATAATTTTTTGGTCAAACTTCTATTGTCGACAAGAGTTAGAAAACTCACATCGATATTTTAGGTCATGCCAACAATCTTCATCCCTAGGACACACCAAAGGTCTCGCTGATATGTCCAAAAAAGGAAATTCACTAGGAGAACTCAAATCGGACTAAGTCACACCGATCTCACAGATAGTTCAGGATCACTATGCAGATTGGCCAGACATCTCAACGGTCACACCAAAATTGCTCTCTCAGAGGTTTAGGACGGTGGGATTGAGGCACACAATTCCAACAATCTCCCACTTAACAAATATCATACTAGCACCTCCAAAGAACTCAAAAACTACTGAGATCACACTAGCACCACTAGTTTA
The DNA here is from genome assembly GCA_007115665.2 of Sequoiadendron giganteum. Lineage (NCBI taxonomy): Eukaryota > Viridiplantae > Streptophyta > Pinopsida > Cupressales > Cupressaceae > Sequoiadendron > Sequoiadendron giganteum. The sequence goes on from VCHN02000014.1 coordinate 98,357,503, forward strand.
GACCCTACTCTATTCAAGTCTCTATTCAGTAGTATTTAGGACACCCAATCAACAAGTTTCCACAGATAACAGTCTACTAGACAATCTACAACAAAATCAAGTATCCAACTGCAACTAACTATCCAACATGGCAACCGATCACAGCCTTCCATGAAACCACATAGATTTCAAACATGCTCTCATGCTAGATCAAGACTTTTGCAACAATATCTAAGATGTTCACCATTCAAGCAACAATCCTTGTCATCCTCCAACATGCCACCTACGGAATAAAGGTACAAGCTAAGGTGAACATGCACTAGTCCAACAAACAAAAGAAAAATATCCCCATGATATCAACAACAAGATACTATCATCTCTCCAAAAAAAAATTAAAAACATCAGCTAGAACAATAATCAGACTGGTTGCTTCTATCTAACTGATAAACCCACATGACTAAAAATAGCACCCACAAAAGTGCTAGATCATCCAATCATCCATACCTTAAAGGTATCGAACATTAGTAAACTTATTCCACCAATAGAACCAACCCATGTACACGCAACTGCAAGCTCCATGTGTAAGCAAGTCGATGAAGAACAAACACTTTCAGGAACTCACACTGCATGAGTCATGCCAAAAAAATTGAAACAATTTCAAAGGGCACAAGTACCAATCTGCAACACATATAAAGTGTAACCATGTAGTACCAAGGATCCAACTCCACACTGATATGCAAAACTTGCAAACAAGCTACTGTAAGAAAAAAAATCTCTTCTAACTAGTTTGCACAACTCTTCCATGTACTCCACATCCAACAAAGAAAACAATGTTATGTGAAACCAAACATTCAGGAAGATCAGTAAGACCAAAGAGAATCTTCAAATCATAACATGTAGCACTTCCTTCTACAAAACACCTCCAAGTATCAGTTGTACCAAGTAGTATCTTCTTTACATCCCCAATAGAAAATCCTTAACAACATCCAACTGATGAAACCACATGAATGTAAGCCTCTCAAAGAAGATCAAACTACTCTATTTCCTATTTCAAGAAATCATCCCACTACCATCCCCTATGACATCATAAATGAAAAAATTATACCAAGGAGATAACCAAGTTGTCCATCTCTCACAGTGAATCCTCCAGAACCATCTGACCATAGCTCAAGATCCACCAATGAAAGAAATGCATAACACACTTGATAGAAACAATGGGCACTACCTCTCAAGTTATAAATTGTTGAGAAGACCAAGAGTGGGAATGAAATAGTTCCTCCAAGATATCCAAGTCATTATGACTCATCCAAAACCTATCTCATCATAGGTCTCTATTGAAGTCATGTTCAATTAAGGTGTAGGCTCCTCAGACTTTCTTATTCTCCATGTATCCATGAGCACCTACAAAAAATCACCTCGTGCCAAACTCCAAATGCAACACAACAATATCATGAAGTATCAGGAAAATGATCAAAGAACCTAATACACAAAGAATTTACCAAGATCAATCTCAAAGCTCCAACTACAGTATCAGGAACTTAACATGACATCATGATCTTTCCATCCCCTCTTAGGAGATACCAGGCTCCAAGTGAAGAAACCAATGTCTCAAGAGCAATACACAATGTCAAAACTCCAATGCATAAGCAAGAGTATACCATGACATAAAACAAACAAGCTCTGAACCAACATCACCTGTCAAGCACCAACAAAACCTCAACCCAAAGAACACACAAGTCCTCCATGGTTTCAAAATGCTAACCATCTTCAAATAGTGGCCCTGCCAATATGAAAGAACCCTTCTACAGCAACAGGATCAAAGAGTTCCTCCTAGAAACATATGCAAACTAAAGATGAAAAAATTATTAACAGTCACTGCCAAAGCTCCCACTGAACAATGATACAAAGCTTTCCAATCATCATGACCAAACGTCTCCAAAACTGAAAAGAAAATATTCCAGGCCCACAAACATATAATAATACTACTAATTAAACCAAGATCTCAAAAGTAAGGAGATTCACCATGCTACAGGACTCCATAATCAACTTTTTAGAAACTCACTATTATCCATCCTCTTACCTCAAAAAAGCCACACCAATGCACAAGTGACCATAGACAAGGCTAGCTTACAAGTCTACATAAATAATGAATCAAATCGTGTGGATATAGATAGTCCACTTCCAGGTTGTCCCACTGCAAGCATATGGGTAAAGACATCCCACAACATTGCACAACCCAAAGATCCAGTTAATAAAACATGAAGACTCACAATCACATCAATTTCATGTAAATATGAGGTCACACAAGAGAATAAACGTGTAGACACCCTGACTCAAACACCAAATCAAGTACAGATCTAATTTTCCAGTTATGTCCACATCAAGTACCTTAGTCTAGGAATCCATCAAGCATTACCATAGAAATAATGAGTGACTAATCACATACCAAACATTTCTATGTAGAGAAAGAATTAACACCTTCTCTCACCATGCACATGCATTTGAAAGAGATAGGTTATTTTAGAAGCTTTCAAAACATCTAAAGATTAACTTCATAGCCTTTATGTATTCGAGGTTAACAAGAAACAATGCCTTCCAACACCAGGAAATGCCACCCAGCATAAGCACTCTCTTCCATGACTAAAAAAAAATGCACGCCTTTCCATATCATCAGGGAGCCTCTCACACAAAAAACCAATATGAGAGAATTACTACTACACAACCACAATGTAGAAAATTCCACCTCATACATCAAGGTTATACCGCTGCCAACTAGGAGACACATATCACAACAATTCAACATGACCAACTCCTTTTTCTCCATCTTCACCACCCTTCATGTTGCGTGTTGTCTCTGAATACCACAAGACTTCAACTCACCAAAGGATCAATATACTGGAGATGATTCCTCCAGATTTCTTCAAGCTTGACAGACTAAGAAATCTTCTCAAGAGAAATACCCAGAACCAGCAACCAGAAGAAGGCTCTAATACCACTTGAAAATAAATTTTACTCATCTCAGAAAAGCATCCAAGATCTGTAGTGCCTTCGGTAACTTTAATTTCAATTAGATTGCCTCAAAAACATGTACAACTATGTCACAAAGAAGAATCAGACACAGTTCATTTCCCACATTAAACCTTTTGAGAGAAGCTCATGCAAATTCAGTTTCAACAACTTCCATAAATAGATTCAACAAACAGAACCAATAAACATGAAAAATGGAATAGAAGATTAGAACACATAGATTTGTGTGGGGAAAACCCTTTTGGGTAAAAAACCCCACACTCCAAAGAATAAGCAATTGTATTATTCAGCAACAGATCACAGTTACAAATACAATTCAATCTTACAACCTTTACAAGAGTTACATCTTGTTTCATCTAGAGACAAACTAGCAGCAACCCTATGACAAAACGTTTCCCTCTCTCCTTTTTATATTTCTCTAATCAACCTCTCAGTCCATTAAAACCTTCGCACTGTTACAATACTCTCACATAGTATACAGTGCATATTAACAACAAAAGATTGATCTAGACATTCTATCAAGAGAGATTTAGGCAGCATAACCTTGCTTAGATCTTCCTCTCCTCTCCAATTCTTATTGTAGAACATTTAATGTTTATACCATTCATTCTCAACTCACAAGAAAAAGTTCAACTTTCTTTGTAGATCAGTTCATTTTCTTTCTGTTATACCAACCATCCACATGACCAAATCGCTGAATAGACTTCTACAACTAATTCATGATCCTCTAATGAACATCAAACACATCGGTGATCAACCAAGTCAGTGTCATCCCAACCATGGTCTTCTTTCATGTTCATCGGCCTAAAAAAAGACCATCAGCCACAACCTAGAAAGTGACACCAAACACCAAGGTCTCCTCGTTGTTCGTTCAATGTGTTGAAGTCTTGACCAGGCCTAGCGGCAAGACAATGTCCATTGGCAAGAGTTCATAGTATCACATCAAAACCTTAAGTCACCCTGATGTCATTAAGCTCAAACACCTTTCGAACCATCTTGTCAGTCTGAGTCACACTAATGAACAACATGAACAAGTCTATCAGCATGACCAACATTATCGGTGAACATCTAAGATGTCACCTCGATAGTCGAGGTCTCTCTGATGTCCCAAAAGAACATCAAGACCATGCATAGCCAAGAGTCACACTGAATTTCAATAGAACAGATCCATTGGCTAGAACAACACCATCGAACAAGGATCAGAAAGTCTCATTGAAGTTTGATGTCACCCCAATTACCTTAAGCCCAGCTACAGTTCAAAACACCTCATCAGCGAGAGTCACACCGAACATAGCCCGTCGGCCAGACCAACGTTGTTGGTTCAACAACCACAAGTCCCACTGAAGACTAGAGTCACCCCGATGGTACTACCATCGGTCAAACTCCTACTGTCGGTTCAACATTCTCAAGTCTAATCGAAGACCAATGTTACCCCAACGATTTTTTCATCGGAAAGTGTTTCCATGCATTACATTGATCTCGACCAGATACACTCTACCATTAAGATTCTTTCTGAACCTCCATGTCAGCCCGACAAAGTATCATTGGCTAGACTTACACCAATATAACATTTTGACCAGAATTCTATCATCGACGAGAGTTAGAAAACTCGCACTGATAGTTCAGTTCACATCGAAAACGTTCATCACCAAGACACACCAAAGGTCTCACCGATATGTTCAAAAAAGGAACTTCACAAGGAGAAATCAAATTGGGTTGAGTCACACCGATCTCATAGACAATTCAGGATCACTATGCAGATCATCCAGACATCTCAGCTCTTGCTCGGTCACCCCAAAACTTCTCTCTTAGAGGTTTAGGCCAGTGGGATTGAGGCACACAATTCCAACAATGCCAAGCTTATCTTGTATCTTAGTTTGTAATTTTTCAATGAACATCCATTGAAGGTGAGGATCGGTAATCTTTACGTCGATTTGGGAATAAAATGATTAGTAGCATAAAATAAAGTCAATAACCTTTTTATCATCTTTTTGGTTACATCTCATGAAATTGGCTAAAGTCATCTTAGGAGTCATGTGCACTTGGAAATAGTTTATAAAGGCCTCAAAAAGTTCACTAAATGAACGAATTGAGTATTTCGGTAACAATGAAAACCATTCTAAGGTGGTATCTTTCAAGGATCTAGGGAAAAGCTTAGCCAAGAGCTTATCCTCAAGAACGAAATAACTACATAAGGTGGTATAAGTGGAAAAATGGTTAGAAGGATCTCCTTTCCCCCCATATTTCTCAAATCTAGGAATCTCTATACCTTGTGGTATCGATGTTCTTAATATCTCCAAGGATAATGGATTACTTTTGACATAGTATATAGGTCGGCCATTTTGATTTTGGTTTATGGTGGAAATTTTCTTTTGAAGGGATGAAACATTTTGTAAAATTTGGTAAGGATGGCATCATTGGTGGTATTTTGAGATGGTGGTGAATATGGTGGAGGTGTATATGTGTTTGAGGGAGAATTGAATGAAATTCTTATGGGAGGTAAAGTGGTAGGAGATATGGCATGTGATGCCACAAAGGTACTAGGATTGCTAGCAGAAATACCCAAGGTAGGAAATACATTACTAGTAGGTTGCATCGTTGTTGTAACTTGAGGGTTGGTATAGGTAGGAATAGAGGCAATGGTTGTGGGGGGAGGAATTTGAGTTCCTCCCTGACTTTGGACATTATTCAAAGGTATAGTAGAGCTAGTCATTGAGGTAAGATGTTTTCCAAAAATATGAGCTAGGTTATGCACAAGTTCAACTCCTTCTTCACTTCCAATCATGCAATGCATGCTATCTATGGTACAGATAGCAGTGGTTGAAATTTTTTTAGTACTTAGTTGATGTTGTAGGTTTGCTAATTCTTCATGGATTTGGATTATTTTTTCTTGTAGGATACTAGCAACGATTTTTTCAACACTTGTCACACTACTCGAAGGTAAAGAGTTGTTAAGGGTATGGTCCATACCTAGTGAACTAGTGTCAACACTAGTAGTGAAAGAGCTAGATAACCCAAGATCCACAATGATTGTGATATCGCGAGATGACATGAGTCTCGAACTTCATCTCACTATAGTATTAGAAATAGGACACCAAGATGTAAAGATCATGCAAGGGACAATCAATGAATGCTAGATAAATGCAATGAACACAAGATAGATCTAATATTCTCTAATTTTGATTCAAATTAAATTAAGCTAGATGTAATGAAATGAAGAAAATAGAAACTCTATAAACTTAAATAGAAATGTAATAGCATCAAATTGAAATACAGAAGCGAAGTTTTTAATGCTATAAAATGCAGTTTTAGGTTTGACATGGGACTAAATCACCTAGACTGGCGTATGATTCCTAAGCATGGTTTTTTAAGGGTTCAAATGCTACAAAATAGTCCACACAAAATACCCATAAATCAGGTAAAACCACCTACACTAGGACTAAATCGCCCAAAGGGGCGTATGAGTCCCAAATGAGGGTTTTGACACTAATTTTAGTAAATTCTAAGAGATTTTTAGGTTTTCTACTTTGAATTTTGTCTAGAATAAGTGAAATTATAGATTTAAAGTGAATTTCAATTATGCAAGATGCAAAATTGCAACCTATATGCACTTTCACCAATGTAGGATTTAGAAACCCTAGATGCAAATTAACTAATACAAGACCTAATGAAAACTTAATGTAAGCTATATCTACCTAACTATGATGCACTCCAAATCAAAATATAAGGTGTTCTAAAGGCTAGGTTCACCAAAATGAAATGAAGAAAATGTGAGGGGGAGTGAAAGATGGGATGTATGTGCTCTGCCTATTTTATTCAAGTTTCATTCAAGGAAACCTTAGAGATCTCAATCTAGGGATGGAATGAGGGGAAAGAGATTTGCATTAAGGTGTCCTAGGGTGTGATTAAATAAAATAAGGGGGTTCACAACTAATCAAATGCTTGGAAATAAAATAAATTTAAATGACATGCAAAACCTAACAATGTAACTCAGAAAATGAACTCAAATCATAATAGAAAACTGGAGATAAATAGAGGTGCACTTGGAAAATTGAAGAGGCTCGAAACAAGGTCTATAATCTTGAAATGATAAATTTTAATGCACACTAGGACTCATATGCCAGTAGGGGCAATTTAGTCCCAGTTTAGGTTTTCAGGCCAAAATTGGAATCTAGAATTGCTAAACTAGGATCTACATAAAATGCCTGAAATATGGTATATTGGGACTCATATGCCACGAGGGGAAATTTAGTCCTAGTATGAGGGTTGATCTAAAACTTTGATCTGCTCTAGTGTTCTTATGTAGCTTCTCTCCTATCAAATCTCTAATTCTGACACTGAATTGCAACCTATAGGTGACTTTCCATGAGCTTGCAATGTAGATGACAACTTTGGCAACTTAACAACTTTTCTCCAATATTGCTCTTCAATGTATCTTCAACCTAGATTTCAAATCACACATAAAAGAGAGGTGAAAATGTTTTTTTTTTAGTGGATAGGGATTTTCCTTGGTCAAACCTAGTTTTGGTAATCAAACCTTGAAATGAAATCAAATAGAATGAAGGAATGATGAATGAACAAATAAGCTATGTTGCAACTCACCAAACCCTTGAACAAAAGGTTGCAATCTTTTATGTAATGGATAACATGAATGTGGATCTTGACTCTTGATTGTATGTTGTAAATCTTGACTTGAATGCTTGCTTGAATCATGAGAACCTACATCATAAATGTTAGCTCAAAAATAAACATGATGGATGATGACTTTGACTTGATGCTTGAATCTTGAATGATGCTCAAAAGTACTTGATAATCAACTCTTGAATTCTCTTGTAATTCTTTCTTCAATTCTCATAAGATTACTTGAATTCACTAGGAGAAAATATGTGAAATAACCTTGTATTTATACTTGTTTATGCCAAATTTCCTGAAATTACAACACTACAAGCTGACATCAGATCTAGGAGAATAAAATCCTACCAAGAATTAAATTCAAAATAGGTCCAAGATAAGTGGGACTCATATGCCAATAGGCTAGGCTTGGGACACAAATTTCAAGAATTGTTAAGTTCAATGTCAATTTCAGATCTAGGCCCCGAAACTTAGGTATGACCCATATGTCCAAGGTGGCGTATGAGTCCCAAATCACTAAATTTGGGCCATACAATCTAAAATCATTAAATTATGATTAGCTATTTGATGTGCGTCAGGATTATCCTTGGAAAGATGCATTAAATAAGGCTTGTGGATATAAAATAGGACCAAATAAAGCATAAGGAAGCCCAATTTTAGTAGGGAGGGCCCAAAAAAGTGTGAAAATGTAAAGCGATACATTTTTATACACTACACTAATATGAAAATGCACGATTCCAACAATTGAGATACTGTAGCATTAATTTGCAAGAATATTTGAGAAAGGCATAGCTCTGTGCACCTATCTTATAAATTTGGAGACGGTCTGAAAAGGAGGAAAGAGCTGCCCAAGGGCGCATATGTCCTTGTAGGTATATTCCAAAAAAAAATTCATACTCCTCTAATGTTGGATCTGAGCTTCCTGATTCCACCTATAAATTTTTTGGATCACTATCAAATAATTCTATAGGTTTGCACTAGCATGAATTAATTTGGAATGACAAAAGGAGTGCACAAAATTTTTTCTACATGCTTTATCAGCTGGTTAAAGAGGTCCACAAAGTGTTTTTTGGTCTCACTGATATTGCCTTGGTGTGGAGTTGATGTTTTGATAGTTTTTCTGCTTGTCGGGCAAACTTGTCATGTTGAGTTGTTTGTGCCAAGTGTTTAGATGGGTGCACCAATTTTGAAGATGTATTTCATGAAGGATATGTCCTGGATGTCTCTCAACTTGAACCACATAAGTTTTCTTTATATTGCAAATGTGTTTTAAGCCAAATTCATTATAAATATTGTATAGCTTATATTTCATGTTTGTAGCCAAATTGGAGAACCTTTTTGAAGGATGTGGATGGTATAAATAAAAGATAAAAGGTTTTTATAAAGTGAGTGTGTTTCGAATGTTTTGAGCAAACAATATGTGAATAGAATTCAATAGAATATCTTTTGATGATGAAATGTGCTAAAGATCAGTTTTGAAAGATCAACAATGAATGTGAAGATTGTGAAGAAGATTATGATCCTGTAGATGAGATTTTTTTTTTAAGGCAGTGAGTTGCAAGTGACATAGATTTTTGAAGCAGATGTATGTACCAAAGGTAGTGATCCATAGGTTACTAATGTATTGAAATAATCCAATTGTATGTTGAGGTAGTGAACCTCTATTGTGAAATTTGTATTGAGTGGGTTGTAATGAAGACCATAAATACCTATTGTAAAAGTTGTTTTATTTATGAGGATGGATTTGGACAGTAGATCCAAGCAACTTGCTCAAAGTGGTTTTTCCCTTATAGGGTTTTCCACATAAATCTTCTCTTCAAAAGTTGCATTCAAATTTGTGTGTGCCTACTTAGATGCCCTCAATTGGAATTAACAAGTATTTTAGGACTTTCATTAATGATTATAGTAAGAAGACTTGAGTATTCTTCTTGAAATTAAAATGAAAACATTTTGAGATATTCTAGTAGTCTAAAGATTTGGTTGAAAAATAAAGTTGTGAGATAAAAAAAATTGAGAATAGAAAGAGGTGGTTAATATTTTTTTATGGATTTCTATTTTTTGTAAATAATTAATGGAATCAAGAAGTAATTTACTACAAGTTATACACCATATAAAAATGATGTTAAAATAAAAAATAGAAAAAACATAGAAATGGTTGGAAGCATGTTGATGGAAAAGCATTTACCACATGCATTTTAGGCTAAAGCACTAGCATGTTTAGCATATCTATTGAACTATTATCCTATTAAAATCTTAAAAGATAAGATTCCATGGGAATAATAGAGTAATAAGAAACATAGTGTTTCACACATGAGATTTTTTGGGTGCATTGTTTATGCACATGTGCTTAATGAGAAGATGATAAAACTAGATGATAAAGGAGAGAAATGTATCTTTGTTGGTTACAACAAAAAATCAAAAGCATAGAAGTTATATAATATAACTATAAAATAAGTTATAATAAGCATAAATGTAATAGTTGATGAAGAAGAAGAATGAAATTTGAATGGAAACACATCTAAAATAAAAACTTGAAATGAAAGAATCAAATGGAAGTAAATTTCAAATTAGCCTCATGTTGTTAGCACCAACTTTATAATGTTTCATGTAGTCTTGCTTCATCTTCTTTAACACCACCTAGGACAAGAAGGTAGGCCATTTCAACTAATGTAACTACTTAAAAGATGGTAATCTTAAAGGAGATCTATAAAGTAACATAAAATAAACATAATGATAAATTATATGTCTTCTTGTATCAACACATATTCTCACATGTGTGGAATTGATTAAAGTTGAAAACATCAACAATGTGGACTCAACATGTATAAGAGATTGCTATGTAGTTTGATGTATTTTATGGCTACTAGGCCTGACATTATGTATGCAATAATTTTGATTCCAATATTCATGGAGCTCCAAATGAAACAAGTGCAAACTAGAAATAAAATTTTGAGATATGTTAGTGGCATAAAAGATATGGTATTTTATATATTTATTTTAGTTGGTTACACTAATGGTGATTGCAGAGGAAGTGGTGATGACAAAAAAAGGCACATTTGGTTATGATTTCCACCTTAGTTCTTGTATAGCGCCATGGGCTTTACAGCTGAAGTAGAATATGTGGTAACTACAGATCAGCAACATGTCAAGTAGTATGGATGAGAAGAGTGTTATTTGATTTATAGGGAGAACAAGGAGGAGAAATAAAATCTTGTGTGACAACAATTACTTATATTTTTGTCATGAATGTGTTTCATAAAAGGAGTGAGCACATTGATAAGAGATATCACTTCATAACAGAAGTGGTATGGAGAAATTTAGCTTGGGTTTCAAAGATCAAAAGAACAGTTTATAGATGTTTTCATCAAAGTCTTGTTTGAAAAAGATTTTGAATGGTTGAGAGTGAGTTTATCTATAAGATTAATCAAAAATCAAATCTTAAGTGAAAGTTTTGAAACTAAGTTTATCATCCACTGTCTCCAAAATATCACCTGAATAATTTAAACCACTTAAATTTTCAAAGAACCTATATGAAATATTTAATGAATACAACAAATCTAAGACCTTTAATATTGTATATATATGTCTAGAATGTTAATAAATTATATTAGATGATATTGAATGTTTCCTTTAATAAAAGGAAACTTCCAAAATACAATAGAAATATGTTAGCACTTATATACATATGAAAATAAAATTAAAAATACAGCATGAACCTTTATAAAACAAAGCAACCATAGTAGTAGATATCCTTATGAGCTGAAAAAACCACTTGCTAACCAATATATCTAATAGAAAAGAGCTGAAACAATTACCTCGCCGGAATTGCAGAGGATGAAATTGTCTGTACATTCAACATCGATTGCAAATTATTGAAAAGTCACTAAATTATCTCCTATATGAGCTTGCAGATGTTCACTAAATCCTTGAGATACATATGGCATATGGTTAAAATAGAAGCTGCGATGCACATATTAAAACATAAAATAATGCTTAGATGCAAAGAAATATAATCAAGCCATATTAACGCATATAACAAATTTTGCTCCAGCTATGGATCTTATATATCATGTATTATATATATACACGTCATACTCGATGTTACTCTGTGACTTTCTCTGGGTGCTCTGGGAGGTGCTGTGCTTTTCCATAATTCGAGAAGATCTCTCAACTGAACTAACCATATACAGTGGATTTGATCATTTCAGATCAAACTCTTCTAAGCAAAGTTTTGTGGTATAAACCTAAGATTTCTTAGGCGAGCTTGAACTAGGATTTGTACAATGACTTTATTACAATTTTACCAGATACTTCCTCTATTTCTCTGAGGAGGATGTGTAATAGCTATGCATGTTAAAACTTCAATAAGGTTATTACCTGCAATACATATTGTGGAGACAAAAAATATAGTCAATGTTCTTGCTTTTAGTAACTACTCAAATGCTATAAATTTGTCTAAATGAATTGAACAGTACTTGTAACGGTAAGAATTCCCATATATAATAGACTTATATAACTAACTACACCTTGCTCTGTGCCATATCCATATACAAGAAACTACTACACATTTGTGTGCAACATGGTTGTATGTTATTAACAGCATTACAACAATAACATTTGAAGCTAAAATGATTAAGTTATTTTTGAAGGAAGAGTTATATATTTGGTCTTAATTTTCTATAGTATATGTTGAAATAATAAGATTGTTTTTGGATTCATTGTGTATGTCTTTTATCGACATTTTAAAGGAAGAAGAAAGCACATCTTAAATGTGATCTCAAACATCAATGCTAAAAACACAGAATGAAACCAAAAACAATCTTATTAAATGTTATATTGTTATTTTATCATTCTGGAAGAGATTAAAGAGTGGATATATTGTTAAATTATTACTTTTTTATAATAGAGCCGGGATGATTACAAATCAATTCTTTATTATTAAATAATTTAATAATTAGAATGTAAAATTTTACCAATAAATAAGATAATTATACTCCATGATTATATATTGCAGTAGTTATTTTACTAGCCAGTATCATCATAATCTTTGATTCATTCAGTGTTCCTTGCATATATATATACCTCTTGCGCTTGGAGTTTGAAGCTGTAGAAGAAGAAGGATTGCTGTGCCAATTGCGCTTTCTTTGATTGATGAACCAGTTATTGATTTGCTTAAGCTGAAGTCCTGTTTCCTGTACCAACCTTGACTTTTCGTCTTCCTGAACAAGGATTCATACGTTCACTATCAAAGATTTGGATTCAAACGTAACCATTAAACAGTATAGATTAAAAAAATATTGTGACTGCTTATTTTTACCGTTGGATAAGGCCATTTTGAATGAGCTTGCCACCATGTCTTGAGCACTGTAGTTGTATCACCAGGTAATTTGCCTGCTCTACGCTTTCTAAGAATCTCCTCTCTTATGTCTTCAATTCTTGATCTATATCCCTTCAAAACCAATCTTCATATACTCAGTATCTTCTTCTATCTACGCTTAAACCAGAGCAGAGCAGACTACTTTGCAAGTTTGAATGGTATGATAGACACATGCCACGAACAACTTAATAATAAAGATAAAATAGTTCAACTACAACAGTCTAAGTTTTTTTGGGTGTTGGATTAGTATTCTTCTTATTAGAGATGTTCGTTAAGTTATTTTTATTTTTTAAGATAAATATATTAATTAAGTAATTATAGAAAATTATATTAAAATTTTGAAACAGCAATAGTTGTAAATAAAGTCTAAAGGGCAAAAATTCAAGGAGGTTTATTACCTTTTTTTAGAAAAAAGGATAAAAATATATTAATCAATAAGTCTTAGAGAATACAAAGAGATTTTCTAACAGCAATAGCGGTCATGGAAAATAAGATGAGGAAAAATCAAAGAGGTTTTCCACCAATCCACCACAACCAAGAACCAAGAAAATTAGTGAAGCTTAGGATGAATAAACCATGATCATAGGTTATCATCTTGAAGAAAATGAAGAAAATGAGTAGCTTGTTCAGGGAATAATGAATCCCAGACAGAAGCATTCCATCCTCGATGAGCAGCTAAAGCCCATTTAACTAGACAATCAGTAGCAACATTCTATTCCTAAGGAATGTGAACAAAGGAAATAGAATGAAAGTGGATAGAAAGATTTTGAATCTGAGCCATCATGAATGCCAATTGCCAAGAAAAGTCATTAGAAGTTTCCTTGTTCAAAAGAGAAACTAAAATCGTAGAATCCATCTCACAAATATCAACGTTATAGCCCAAAGCACAAGCTTTCTCTAAAGCAACAAGAAGAGCACAAGCTTTCATCTGATTATTAGTATCAAACCCAATAACAATAGAGAAGAAAAAATTATTTAAACCAACACTATCACATCCAATACTACCAATCCATGCAGCACCAGGATTACCCCTAAAAGAATAATTAGTATTTATTTTGAATACACCCATAGGGGGAAGAGACCATTTACCAGATCTATTAACTTCAGAAGAAGGTTTAACTTGAAAACTAGAAGAGGCTAAACCATTCAAATATCCTAGCTCTAACTTCTTCACAATCAAAAGATCAAAGAAAGTAAGATAGTGATCAAAAGAACACTTAGCAACTATAGTCTCTTTCACTGAATTCAAGACCTTGTGCCAAATATACTCAATGAGGCTTTGATATCCTTGGAAAATATGATGATTCCTCTCCAACCAAATTTGCAAAAGGAGAAATAAAGGGCCAATATCCCAGGCAACTAGCAAATAAGAAGCAAAAGCAAGACACCCCAAACTAGCCCAAAATTCTGATAAGGAGGTAGCATGAATAAAGGGTTGATTCCAACAATACCACCACTGCTTCCAAATACTCACAGAAAACAATCATTGAAAGAAAAGATGAGAAACATCTTCCTCATGGATTCCATAAAGGATGCACTTAGAGGGTCCATGAAATCCACTCTTTTTGATGTTATCCCAAGTAAGACATTTATTTTAACATAAAAGCCAAACAAAGAAGTTACACTTGGGCCAACAAAAAGTTATTCCAAATTCGCCACCTTCATGATCCAAAAGAAATCATTACATCAATCAAATAAAATATTCTAAGAAAAAACAAACTAGTCAAATCAAACCAAATCATTATGAAGGAGCTAAAGGAGTTTAAAGAGCAAAAGAAACTATAAAAATTGAGTAGAGGAAAAGGATGCCCAATTTGTAACCTTTTAAGTGCAATTAACAATGGAGGCCCATTTGAGCAAACAATCCACAACAACATTTCATTCTCTAGGAATATGAATAAAGGATATAGACTCAAAATTATGCAAAGAAGAATTTAGTCAACATAAGAAGCCAACCAACCTCCAAAAATACTCTTGAGATCTTCCATCATTTAGAAGGAAGAACAAAATCATAAAATCCATCTCACCAATTATATTCTTCCAACCCAACTCAAAAAATTTCTCAAGAGTCACAAGGAGCCCAAGCCTCCATCTAGATGTTAGTATCAAATCTTGTAGTACTAGAAAAAAATAAATGAACCAATCCAACACTATCCCATCCAACTCCACCAATCCCCACATTAGTCGTGGTGCCACAAGAAGAACCATGAAGGTTAATTAAAAAAAATAGAGGAAGAGACCATTTACCATCTCTATTTTATTCGAAGATTTGAGCCTAGATCCAAAAGGAACATATCTAATCAAATGACCCAAATCAAATTGTCCAACAACTTATATTCTTCTTGCATGATAAGCATGCTGAAGAATTTTATTTCAATTTGTTGATGGAGGATGAAAAAGACCTTACATTTTTTGAATATTGAAAGGATACAATATTATATTAGACATGATTTTATGTTTTTTTCAAAAATGCTTACAAAAGGATACAAACTAATTTAATATTTCATTTAGTTTTAAATTTTAGGGAGCAAAAGCAATAGGATTAATCAACAATTTAAAGCTCACAAATATAAATATATATTCAATGAATTTTGTATAACCATATTTTTTACATTATTTTTATTATTTAATATTTAGATTTTATCTTCTACTACTTTTATAATAATTTACAAGTAAAATATTTAACTTTTTTATCTTCATTAATAATTTAATTAAAATAAAAAATGGTAGTGATGGTATGTGATTATGAGTTTAGTAAAAATTACAAATAAATCAATATTTTAATTGTGATTTGTAAAAAGCGTGTTTGGTAGATTTAGTATTACAATACGTCACTCTTATAATACCAAAATTTCTCTCTTAATATTGCCAATCATCATAAGAAAATATTTTGAGGCATGGAATGTCAATACTTGGTATTGAATCAACAAATTATTTTTCTATTTTTTAACTAATATAATAGACTAACCATAAAAAATAATAAAGGGGCATTTTTAGGGATACATATTTATGGAATACTAAGATGTGTCCTATTTATTTATTTTTAATTATGAGATATATTGTATTTATAATATATAAATTGAACTTATAAATTTAATTTTATGTAGTTTTTTTGTAATTCTTATTGTAGGGTAGAAAATCATGCACTCTTGAAAAAAGAGACAATTTCACACTTAATTTGGACCCATTTTGGCACCCTTGCATTAATTATCCTTCAAACTCATCATTTATAGGTCCCTAGGACCCATTATTTTGGGATTTTGAGGCCCATTCCACTTAAAAAATCATTTAAAATATATCAAAATCCCAAAAAATTCAAAAACCCACCTCAAAAACTTAAGGTGGGACTCATTCGCCACCTTGGGTGAATGAGTCCCCTCAAATGGGACCCATTTGCCAAGGGTGGTGAATGAGTCCCTTTTGGGGCATTTTTCAATTTTGAGCAGGAATTCATCAATTTAATTCATTTTTTTGGTGAATGTTGGCCTTTGGGATATAAATAACGGTCAATTAGGTGTTGATGCCTAAAAACGCAATATTTAAAGTCATTTTCATCAATCTTTAAGCACTTTGAGCAAACATTTTCAGGCATCAAACATCAAGAGTCTTCAAGCAAGTTCGCATAAGAGCATTCAAGTTTCAAAAGCAAGTAAGGTTGAAGATTTTGGAGCAGCATTGAAGTGTTTTTGTAAGTCTTCAAGCTCACTTTCAATCAATATCTAGCATTTCCAAGGGTTGATCATAGATGTCTATGGTGAATCATGATGGATTTTAGGTTGGGGAGATGCAACTAGCCATCAATCCAATCCTAAAGACTTGTTTCCTAAGTGATTTCATCCTCCATTATCAATCTACATTAAACCTAAGGAAGGTACAAGCATCATTGGGATTCATTTGGGGTGATTGAAGATCATCGCAAGTAAATCATTCATCTCTTCATTTCTATTCTTGCATCATATTCCTTCATGTTAGAATAGGATTGCATCATGTTTTAGATTTCCTAGTCTTAGACACACTTAAGGCTAGGATTTTCATGTGCATTTCATTATTTTTTCAAGGTGTAATCACCAAACTAGGGGTTTGACCAAGGCAAAAACCACATTACCAAATCAAGTCAAATTCTATTTTGCAAGTGTTTTCACAGGTTCGGATCCAGAACTCAAGCTGGAAGAGAAGGATAAGTGTCCAACTAATAATCTACAATAGAGTTTCAATATTTAACTAACTGTCCAACATGCAAAATTTAAAGGATATCTAAGATAGCTTGATATTTTTTAATCAAGGATCTAATAAAGTAAGATTTTTTTGTCTTTAAACCCATAGAATCATGTTTGAAAATTTAAGAATGAAATAATTTGAATATATCCAAGAGATTTTTAAAAGAACTTAAGAAATTGTTGATCATCTTGGTTCCCAATGGGAGGACGGTTATTGAACATAAAATACAAGAGAAATTATTGATATTTCTTATTCTAAGTTACAATCTAGTGGTTATAACTGTTGTAAGAAAGAAAATATTTATCTCATTTGAGCATAGTGGAGTTGGTAGGATCATTATAATCACACATTGAGAAATGCACATAACATTCTATAGAAACCTTGGTGTAAATTTTTTAGTCTACAATGAATATTAAAGATAAAAATTAAGAGAAAGTTTCATCATCTATAAATCAGAAAAAGGAAAAAAACAAACAAACAAACAAATTCACAAGGAGCCCTCTACTAATAGAGGATGTGGTAGAGGAAGAGGACATAAGGAAGAAGCTTTAGTAAGGATCATATAGACATTAATTTTGGTATTGACAATTTGTTATGGTAATTGAATCTTAGAGTAAAAAAATAGAAAGTTGATTTAAATAATTCAATGGCCAGTGGCACATAAAATCCTCTAAATTTCTTGAATAATCAGAATTCTTCTCATGTACCTTACCAAAAAATCTTGTGTAGATGCATGAGTTTTGTATAGTGGTTTCTCTACTTACAAGAATAGGTTTTGTAATATCTTTGTCAAAGTAAAATCCAATAATGACAAAGAAGTTACTATTGTGGGAAAAGATTCATTTGTTGTAAAAATATACCAAAGTAAAACAGTATATATTCATGATTCTCATATGATAGAATCAATGGTGATATGTTTTTCTTTGAATAAAACATACAAAATATTGAAAGATCTAATTAGTCTTATATTGTAGGAAAAGGTGGCAATGACATAAATTAAATATTTTTCTAAGATAGAATCACCTAGTGCACATGATTTAAAAGAAATAATAGATGATTCAACGTTGTGGCATAAAGGCTATGGAAATCAAAAAATATTAAGGCATGAGCTTTATTTACAAGAAGTAATTGATGAAAGGATTCCAACAATAGTTAATCAAAAGAAGTTTAATTTGGTTGCATACTTGGAACAACATCAAATATATTGGTTTCCACTTAATAGTAAATGGAAAAAGAAAGCTTCACTTGATCTTGTTTATGTAAATATTTATGTCCCCATTCAAACACCATATTTTAGTAAGATATTTTTAAAAAAATTGTCGATGTTTTTTCATTATGTTCTTGTGTTTAATTTTTAAGTAGAAATTAGAATCCTTTAATTTTTTCTCAAATCCTAGGACGATGGTCTAAAAAAAAGTGGACACTATCTCAAGGTAATTCAAAAACATAGATAAGGATAATTAATTTCTAAGGAATTCTCTAATTTTTGTAATAATTATGTTATTAAAATACAATTGACCACTACTTACACATCCTCACAAAATGTTGTGGCTTAAAGAAAAAACCATATCATTATTGAGATGACACAAATAATGTTGAAAGGAAACAATCTTCCCAACTATTATTGGGTAGTAGTAGCCACATCAAATTACATTTTAAATCATAGTCCCACTAAGTTAGAGGGAGAATATACTTCAAAGGAAGTTTGGATTTTTCAAAATAAAAAAATCATAACCCATTTTTAAGTTTTATGGGTGTGTGGTATATGTAAATGTTCAATATATTTAAATGTTCTTGATGGCATACCAAATAAATTGGTTTCGAGATGCTAGTGTATTTCTTGGGAGATTCTAAAGAGATTAAATGGTATCAGTTTTCTAATCTAGTAACCAAGAAATGCATTAATAAATAGGATGTAATCTTCAATGAAGAATAATAAAGACAATATAAAAATAACAAATAATGAAAATTAGATCAATAGTTGAAGAAGTTAAAGATAATATTATTCCTCCTCTCATATGCTCTAGTAATAAATCACATTCAAGTGGTGGTAGTTAAATTTCACCATCAAAACTTTCTTCATCAAGTATTATTTTAAGATTATATTCAAGTTTGTCCTCCAAGGAAAGTTAAACTTACTTATAAGTGAACCAACAATATCCCAAAAAAGGTAATAGAAAGTATTAAAGAATGAATAAATAAATGAAATAAATTCATAAAAGTGAGACATCAAAATTATTACAACTTGGTAAGAAATTAGTAGATTTAAAAAAAAAACCATGGAGATGGTTATGTAGAATGGACTAAAGCTAGAATTATTTTCAAGAGAATTACTCAAATATATGAAGTAGATTATTCATGTATATTCATACCAATGATAATATGTGACACTATTAGGATTTTATTTGTATTGGTTATCATGCTAAGTGGAATATTTTTCAAATGAATATACAATCAACCTTCTTCATTAATTATTTGAATGAAGAATTTTATTGGGAACAATCACAGGGCTATAAATTTCAAGGTAAATAGCATGTTCTTTGTAAGTGAAAAAAAAAGACTTGTATGGACTAAAATAGGATCTGTGTGCTTGGTACACTAGGATTGATAGTTATTTCAAAAGAATGGATTTACCAAAGGTATGTTGTAGCCCATTTTGTATGTTAAACATGTGGTTGATGAAATTTTTATTGTGTGTCTTTATATTGATTATCTTTTTTATACAAGGAATCGGGAAAATCTAATGAAGAAATTTTAAGAGGAAATGACTCAAGAGTTTGAGATGAGAAATTTGTGATAAATACATTATTTTATTGGTATGAAAGAGCAATAACAATAAAAGGGTATTCTCATTTTACAAACTAAGTGTGTAACAAATTTATTGAAGATATTTGACATGATTTTTTTAAGTGATTCAAACTCCATTATCTCTTGATGGAAATTTTGATCAAAGAAGATGTTAGTTTATTTAAATTAGATACTAATTCACATAAAAATTTAGCTAGAATCTTAATATATCTCATTGCTACTTAGTCAAACATAATTTATGAAATGAGTTTAGTCTCTCATTTTATACAGGATTCACATCAAGTCCACATGTGAATAGAAAAGAGGGTCCTAAGGTATGTCAGTGTTACCAAAAAAATTCACATAAAATATTATTCGACTAATAATCATTAGCTAATTGCCTATACAAACTCTAAATTTGGTCTAGGTTGTTAAAGGATGGAAAAACAACTTTGTTTTTAGTTTATCTCTTGGATGTGGAGTTGTATCTTGAAGCAATAAAAAAAACAAGGTAATTATGTCCTTATCTTCTACAAAAGCTAGAAAAAAAGTAGTAAATTGTTAAATAATTAAGATTGAAAAGTATCTTATAAGATCAATAGATGTCACAAGAGCATCTAACGATCATTTATACTAGCAATGCCACCATAGTAATGATGAGGAACCCTATATTTCATGCCAAAATAGAGGAAATAAATATCTATTACCATGTCATTTAATATTTGGCACAAGATGGACATGTGGAGTTATTAGTTTGCCCAACATCTTATTAAAATGTATAGACATATTTATTACTATCAGGAAGCCAAACTTTATCCATTTGATAAGGTTAGGTTTATCCATCATCCAAGTTTTCATGCTTGTAAAAAAGGGAGAAAACCAATGCGAGAGGAGCCTTCAAATCAACTATGGAGAGGGGTCCATAGTGGAGCTCCCTAACTTCGCATTTCTCAATTTTTTACATGGAAATTTCAAATCACTCTTAATTTTGTACAACAGTTTATTTGACAACTCACATGTTTCTATATTTCATTTTAAGGCCACGTCATCAAATATGATGCCACATTAGCATGCTTTTCGTTGAGGTATCCAAAAAGGTCCCAAAAAAAGTGAGACCAATAGTGGTGCATTGAGTCATGTTTCATTGGTGCGCTGATGTGGCATCACATGATTTGTTAGTTTGTGTACTTTATGGATAAAAAATGTTTTACAATTGAATATTAAGGTGTTCCACTATCAAACCCACTGAAAACTACTTCTATCCCCACTATTGAACCCCGCTCCACTATGAACCCCTCTCCCCAACTCACTATTATTATAGATTGAAATGATAATCAGCATGCCTTTGACTTTTTCCTTTTTCGAAAAATGCATACACTTAGAACTCCATATTGTAACTTTTGTGAGAGCCTAACCAAACCTGCAGACTTAAATATTCAAAGTGAGGAACAAAGGAATGGAAAGATATGGAGGAGTCTATTGTCTCGACATGTCACAATGTCTATGGGCTTTGTTAATAAAGCATATTACATATGGTCTCTATGTCAAACGTACCATCTAATTCTTATAGTTTAGGTTTGGTAACGGCATCAGAACCAAATGACATTTTAAAACACTCTATAGTATTCCTTTCTCCCTCGCACAGCTCCTCAATGCTTCATTCAGCACTATTTTTGCTGGGAAACATAAAAGCTAATGCTCTAATTCATTATATCATCATTATATTAGTGAAGGCTTATATATCAGTCTGTATATGGCAAAGGGCTTTATCATCATGTACATTCATACCAACTAGCCAGAAGTAAAGGTGATAAGAACTGACCTGCTTCAATTCATGCTTGAGCTCCAACCTCACTCTCTCCATCAAAGAACGCTCGTTCTCTGTGGGAATCAATGGCCCAAATGGCCCTATTCCATCTTGTCCATCTAAAGCTAAATCAAATAGATTAGCCTCACTGTCCGCCTGGTCATCTTCATCATCGGACATGGTTGCTCCTGTTCCTTCCCCAGGCGATACTCCTGCAACAAAAAGTAATATAGCTATCTTCAACTCCATGAAATTCAGCTAACCATGAAAGTTAAACGTGTAAAATTTCTGCAAGACTCGCCGATGCATGATATTCAAAAAGATCAATGAAAAGCTATAATCATGTAAATATTTGAACGTATGCAGTTAATGTTATACTACCCAATACCAATAAGCAATGATAAATTCACTATTTTTGGGTATGGAAGAAGATATAATTATAATGGCTGGCAAAGGTATAATTAGTAAGGCTAGAAAATTGAAACTGAAACTCAACTAAGCAGCCCATACATAGGGCCTAATGTATCAGCTGGCTAGGCTCTTCTGAAAATCGATATAGTTTTTGCATTGGACATTCTTATCAATGCGTTGTTCTTTGTGTATATGAAATGAATTAGTCTGTTGTTTAATCTGTTCTCAAATCGATAGGCTCTCATTCATTATACATTATTAATATGTTTTTTAACTTTGTGTGCGTGAGATGGATTAGTTAATTGAATTAGAGACCTGAATTGATTTTCAATAGTATTTGTGGTGTGAATTAGATAAATTCATATAAGATATATAGAATATTAAAATTTAAAAATATTTTTTTAAAAATATAAAATTATGTGCATATGTGTAAGATATATATTCTATATGTTAATATAATTTATGTTATTATTTATTAAAGGAATATGTTATATTATTTAGTTTCTATTTAAAATATAAAATATAAATTAATTATAATTAAATAGCTTTTGATATGTTTCTGAGTTAGATTTCTTGATAAATCTTTTTAGTTTTTTGGGTAATTCATAATAATTAGATTATAAAAGAATAAGGTGTTTCATTTCTTTAGCTGTAATGGTTACTTGTGTTATTTTAGATTCAGTTGATTTCAATATAATGGAAAAACTTTATATGTTTTTCCTCTTCTTTCTTTAGTTGACATTTAGAAATATGATAATTATAAATTGTCATATATTTATATTATTTTAATAAATTAATATTCTTTTTTTTCAAAAGAAAATAAAAATTAATTTTTAAAGTTATTGAAACATTTAAATATAATTAGATATTTTTCTTCTCATATATATTTCATAATGTTGGAGACCTTTTTTAATTATAACTAGTTTATATTCAATAATTAAATGGTTAATCCATAACATATTTATATGCATAAGTTTTATTGCAAAGTATTTTTTATTATTATTTGTGTTACTCTAATTACAATTTTTAGTTTCATTTTATAGAGGGAACAATAAGGGATGAAACAACTAGATTGTCAAGTGGCATTACCATCTCTTTTGCCTTCACTTAAATGACTACTCATGACTGCATTACCATCTCCTTACCTTCACTTTCATTACTACTTATGACTACTTACTAAAATTATTTTATCTTCAACTTTTATTTTTTTATTTATATTTGATTAAATCATAGTATACACCTTAAAATTTTGAAGTGAGATGGAAAATGCAAATATAAATTCTAGAAATAATCTCCAAGTAATTATGGAGATAATATGTAGTGTGCCCACATTACAACAAAAAATTTTACTATTACTAAGTGCATACAAAATACTAATTACCCAATAATATTTCAATAAGCTATTTTAATTGATATTTATTGTCTTTATATAAGTATTTAGAGATAATGGTATGTTAGAGTCTAGATATTATTTGGAAAATAGAACCCTCTCTTGTAATCAAGAAGCCTTTTCTAATCTTTTATATTTTTCAAAATTTTACACTTTATTTTGTTGGTCTACATCTCATGAGTAAGTGTGGAAGTAAACTAGGAAGTTGATAGTACCATATAAAATATGTTATTCTAGATCATGGAGATGTAAAAAATGATTGTAGTTTTAACATTACATAATAACTAGCATTAAATGTTTACTTATTTCATTAGACATTTTTGAACATGTTACAATGCTTGTAAACATTTTGAGATATAATTATCTTTAGCAATTTGGAATATGATACTGAATATTATTCTATAAACATAATTAAAGATATAATCATGCACCTCATGAATAAGTAGAAGTAAACTAGGAATTTTATAATATCATATTAAATAAATTATTATAAACCATGGAGATACAAAAATATATTATTGTTTTAACATTACATAGAAACTAGCATTAAATGTTTACTTTTTTCATTAGACATTTATGTACATGTTATAATACCTATAAAAAATTTGAGATATATTTTTTCCTTGGAAATAAGAATTATGATACTGAATATTATTTTATAATCATACTTTAAAATATAACTATTTCTATAACTTGACCATTTATTTTTATAAGGACTTAAAATGTGATAGATATTTATGAAGCAAATATTTTCTCTAATATTCTCAATTAGAAAAATTTATGGGGTCATGTTCTCTATCATTAAAATATACTTTTCATCCTTTTGTATTAGTGCTGATGTTTTATTATTTGTGTCTTTTAAAATTTTTTCCTTGTAATATACAAATATAATGTTCTTTCTTTTATTTTCTAGTTGAAATGGATTAAAAGAGTACCATATTTTGGTTAGTCCTAATTTGATCTTTCAAAAGTAATTGTTCTCACAATCATTTTTTGGAGAAGCTATATACTTTATAATCTTCAGCATATTGCAATACTTCCAACCCTTATGGTATGTTAATATTTAATCCTATTACATTTTTTAATAAATTTGAAGCATTGTGTTTCATATAATGTATGAGGTTCCATATATTGATAATTGTATTTTTTCTATGTTTAATAGTTTAAATGGACTTTTAATTTTCAACTATAAAATATGAATGCAGTGAATTTTCTTAATGATCAATGTTCAATGGTTAAAAGTTATATTTTTTATTTTATAGAATACAAGTTTTTTGTTTTAATCTTTACATCTAAATTTAGAATTTAACTAAATTTTAGGTTGTGTAATTTAAGCTTGTTTAAATTTATATTTATATGACCTATTTCTATTCTATAATTAAGATTTTCTATTTTGACTAAATGTAATTCTATTACATCTTTTGTGATTCGGAAAAGTATAAATTACCTACGTTTAATTTTGAATACATTGAAAGTTAATATTTTTAAATATGAATAGTTAGGCATTAAAATTAATTCTTTGATAAATACTAGATAACATTATTCTTAAAAAATATTAATGAGCATACATGCTATCTAATATTCTTGAAATTATATAAGATGACCAAAATAGTGGGTTTTTCCTTTTTTATATTATTACACAAAATTTGGATAGCATGCACATCTTTTAGTGTTTATAATCATAGAGTCCACATATTTTTATAAACATCATATAAATAAAACTTTGAAATGGTTCTTTACTAATATTCTTATAGTCATTTAGTTTATAATGCCATGAATTATTTTTGTGTTCTTATCCATGAGGATTTGATGTTAATTATGTAAATAGGTTATGGGTATCTTATGCATATGATAAAAAAAAAATTATAATTTTTAAAATAAAAAATGTCATTCTTATGTAATTAAGTTTAGTTATAAAAAGATTAAAATAAATCATGTTCATATGTTTGTAAGTAGGTTTAAATGAGCTTATTTATAGTCAAATCAAAATTCTAAAATATCAACAACAAAAAACTGAAAAAGATATTCAATGGAAAGTAAAATCTATTATCTAATATATGAGTAATTTTCATAAGAAAATAAAAAAACCATCTATATATAAAAAATACAAAAAAATATAAAATTTTAAATGATGTGTATAATTTATTGAATTTGTCAACTAAATTTATCATTTGAAACAACTATGATTAGGATGATTTCTAGATTCTAATTCTTAATTAGAAGTAGGATAATAATCTACACAACTCCTAAGTTTCATGTCATAATAGACCTTTAAACATTATAATTTTTTATATGTGTATATATATGTATATGTATATTTATATTATTATATCTATATAGACATAGATATATACATATCCCTAAAAAATTCTTATCTCATAATTTTATAATTCTTTTTTCTTCAATTTATTGTTTGAATAGATACAATATTATAAAAATATTTATTTGTAATGTAAAAGAAATTATTGCTGAAGATATAAAAAGTTAAAATATGTATATATTTAATTGGTCTATATTAATATCTATAATTCCAATACTTCAATTTAATATAGATAAATAAATTGATGTTTAGTTTATGATAAATTATTTGATAATATTATCTAATATAATTTGAAAATATTGTAAATTATTTTATTTTTATTTTTTAAATAATGATAATTAAAATTCATATTTTACATATACCTATACAAAATAAAAAATCTACATGAAAATATACTTATATATAAAATAAACGATTTTCAGTTCTCGCTTAAAATATTCTCTATTCTCTTATTTGACTGTATGAAAACATTGCGTTCCATTATATTCTGGTAATCCAAACTTTGTATTGAGATGATATAATTCCTAACATACTCTATTTGTATCAAAGTCTATAATATTAGCTTGAAACTACCTAGATTAAATATTTGAATGTTAGATGTGCCAAAATAAAATATTGATGAGACTTCTGTTACCAGCACAGAAGAGACTACTGAATAGCACTGCTAATTCTATCTACCAAAGAAGATATGGTACAATGCTATTTTTGCATTATTTTTCATTACTTCTCTTAACTATTCGTGGGTATTAATGGAGAAATCTTTCAACGACGACATAGTATTTTGATTTGTATTATTTTTGTCTAACCTTCTTATTTTCAAATTTTATATACTGCAACGCATTTCTCTCCGGTTTTTGCTGAGCAATTATATAAATTTCAAATTTCACCTAATCTATACAATTTTTAATAAAAACTCTCTTGGTTTTTGCGAATTCGTCGAAGTTCGAATATTCTATAAGCTCATAATTATTTCTTCTTGCATGACTACTTTATAAAATACAACGGCAGTTGTACATATAATCACAACGTATCTATCAAAGTAAGCCTGGGCAAGATTGCTTATTTTTATATTCCTCGCCGGCTGAAATTTTATATGAATGCTTTATTGTAATATGTAATTGAAAAGATAAAAATATATACCTAACGAGAGCATCTTTTAATGTCTCAGCAGATACGCTGTATTATTTTTGTCTCATAGCACAGACAAGCATGTCTTTCAAAACATTAATGATTTTGTACAAGAAATGTTAAAGCAGCGACAATAGATAAATACCTGTAAGGCTAAGCAGAGACTGTTCCAGCTCCCAGCAGGCCATGACAGCTTCCATGGCATGAACCCGTACATGCTGCTGGAGCTGTTCTTTGAATGACGATAATAACACCACGTATTGTGCCTACACAAACAATAATGCCATTCAGTACAGCTGAAATAAAACAAAACGGAAAAAAAACTGTACACAATATATAAAAACAAAATCAAAAATTAGAAAAAAACAACTCGAAGATAAAAGATTCTTTCTCACAGTCGTAAGAAATTTACTGCTCGGATTGGTATATGTATAGTATTGGTAGACGGTGTGAGGATTATTAATTGATGGAGAGCAGTACAATGAGAGATAAAGATGGCAGTGGAGGACCACATTAATAAAGCACATAAGTTATGGGGGCCCTTCTGCAGTACTATCTTACTAATACTACTGCTGGCAACCAGCAGTAACAGTGCTTTCAGACACTGAACACTTTTTCCCGTTATTATCAGTTTTAGGCAAAGGAAAATCGGAATCCTGATTAGGGTTTTGGGTGGTATAGGCTTTTAGTTAACGTGTCACGTATTGTGGGGGTGGTTACGTGGGAGCCGTTCTCTAAAGCGAACGGACAGACAATCTAAGGCTGGATTCATCTGGAGAGCTTCCAGAGAGCTTGGAGTGCGTGTACGCCGTCCCGTACACAAGTTGTTTCGGCCTCTTTGGGAATTTCCGTTGCTACAACGTACTATATATTATTGATGGTGACTGGTCCACTAAGGCGTGCCTGTTTCCACACGCAACCCGAGGACGAAATTGATGAGATAGTGATTACTGGATTGTGTGGAAGGCGGGAGTATCGGCACTAATTATGAGTTATGAAAATGTAACAAGTTTCTTTGCTTACTCAACAAGGCCTTGGAAAGTTACAGGCCTCAAAATATTGGGTATTTCATACACATTCTTCACAGGCTCTCAATAGCATCTGCTGATTGAGAGCGTAGCTGCACGAGCTTTAGTAGCCAAACTACATGTACAATATCACTTAGGCAGAAACACGACCTGTGCAAGATCAGTTAGGCAAGTACATAGATTTCAAATAAGACTAGCACATTTATGTGAATGAATTTTTGCAATTTATGTGCCATTTTCCTTCAGCTTATTTATCACCATGTTTTATGTTGTAGATCATACTTTATACAACTGCCTTTGGGCACTGTCAGCACTATTAAATGTGGCTTCTAATTTTCTTCAGATTGGGACAGATGAGACCCGTTTTTTACATTTGGTAGTCAGGGAAGTGCATCGTATTCTGATATTATTATCACAATTGTCTGCTACAATTTTTTTGAGTTATGGAAGAAAAGATTGGACGGATTTAGAGACAAAAAAAATTCCATTGAAATAATTTTAGATTTGACTGCGTGAAGTGAATTATTTATCTCATATAAAATTCCAAAACATTTCAAACTAATATTGAAACATCGTTTACCATCCCTTAGAATGGTATTACAATATTGCTTACCACTCCTTGGAAGTTTGGATAGACAGGTATTACAACATTACTCAATATAATACTACAAGATGGCCTAAACTTTATATTTAGAAGTGGAAGTCATAGGTTTAAATCTTGTGTAAGAGTTCAGTAACTGTATATCTTCCATGCATGCAAATTTTACCGGCAACATAATTTTGTTAGTTAGTTTTCACATTTAAAGAAGCTTAGATCTATGTTTAGAATTTAAGTACTGTCTGAATTGTGTTAAAGTTTTTTGCAACAATGTTTCGGATTACAATCCGTAAATCATTATCAGAATACAAGAAAGCTGAAGGAGAATGGCATTCTTGGAGAAGCCATTTCTTTTCGATTCCTCATATAATTTATGATTAAATTTAAAGGGAAATTTCTAATTTGTTTGTCTGGTGTTCTTGAAAGGAGGGTACACACAAGGTAAATGTCCTAGAGTGTTCTTTCTTGGCATCATCTTTTGATGGAGTCCGTGAAAAAAATTCTTATCGAATACAGTCAGCGAGTTGAAATTCTTTGGTTTGTAGAATATTTTGTCAAAGAAATGAAACAACTGAAAAGCCAGAAATTTATGAGCAGTATATCTCGGACAGCCTTAACATAAATTTTAGGTGAATAATCCAAAAAAACACATCTAGGTGAATACTTGTGTTTGTCAGCTTGACATACTGGGCTAGTGTCAGAATCTGCCAATATTGTCAAAAACAAATCTTTTTCCCCTCTGAAAATGGCCAGACACCAATTCTAGACACCAATGCTGAACTTTCTATGTCCATTAGTTATGTCCAGAAGATTTTGTGAATAGCTTTTGAACAACATAACTGCATAGTTTCAGTTACATATGACTCAAAGTTTTTGGACAACATGATTGGTTTTCTGTGGAATTTTAGATAAGATCTTTACATGTTTCTATACGATGTGAATATTCTAATTTCTGTAAATATGGGCTTAAACAGTAAAAACCAGTTAACATGGCTACCTAGCTTTGACAATATAGCACAACCAGCTAAAAGCGGAAACGCCATTGATAAAATGGCCGCTACCAAGCTCTTCGTATTACACAAAACATTGAGTAAGCGAGCTCAAGTTGAATATTTCTGTCAGTTTTGCTGAGTTTAAGAAGATTAGCAGAAGCTTTTCTCGAGTCTATTATTGCTTACGTGGTTTACACCATCAGTTCGCCAAGGGAAAGCCCATATTTTGAAGCAAGCAATAGATGGTTTTGAAGCTTCCATATCTCAGAAAAGCCCTTACTTCAGATGCAAGTATGATGTAAGTATCCTTGGTATCCACCCAATCAGAGTCGAGACCTGTCCTCGTAACCATCTTGCATTGTTCCCGAGATATACCTTAAGGATGTGGCGCAACAAGTGTGGATATAAAATGCAAAAAATACTCTTACGAAAATCCAAAACACAATGGTTGGTACTTTGGGTAAATGCCGAACAAATCACCAAGAAAGCTGTTTTTAACTGCTTCACTTTAACTGATATATTCCATTCTAAGATTTCTTTGGGCAAAGCAAAAATCTAGACTTGTACCGTATCCACCCATAACCATGGAAGGAATGAATACTGTTGGTAGATTTTTATTAGGATGTAGCAGGAGATGAATGAAGATCGAAAGCCAAACCAGACTTAGTGTTTGTGGATTTCATTCACCGCCATGAACTGTGGATAGAATTTCAATTCGGAAAGAATGACAACAAAGTCAAAGGAAAACCCAGATTAGTGTTTCTGTATTTCCTCCACAATGATGAAAACGGCCCCTAACACTTCAATAAGAAAACCCCATAGAACAAGGTCTAAGATAAACCCAAATTATTTCTTGTTTCGTTTCTTTCTGATTTCAATTAGAAAACCAGGAGACCAAAGTCTTAAAGGCCAGCCCAAATTCTAGTATAGGTTCATTTCCTTAGCAAACAAGGTCTAAGGCCAGCACAAACTAATGTGAATTGATTGCATTTTATAAGCATGAAGACGGTGCATAGAATTTGAACTATGAAAACAGAAATACAAGGTCTTAGACCAACCCAAATTACTGTTAGTGCATTTCATAAATCAGAGCTATGAAGGCAGCGGACAGAATTTCAATTAGAGAAGAGATAAAACTTCTGAGGCCAACCCAAATTCCTGTTAGTACATTTAATTCATTACAATGAAGAAAGCATATAGAATTTCAACCTGGAAAGCAGGAGAGAAAATCCTAGTGCCAAGCCATAGCAAATTTATAGTCATTAGACATGGAAACCAAATGAGCACATGTCTGTAGTTGTTAGACATGGAAAGCAAAACCATGAAAAATAGTTCTTGACCTAAAGGAAAAGGGTGTCATCTAACAGTTATCAGACACAAATAAAAAGATTGATGTTTTCAGTTAAACCCAAAAAAATGAAATTTGGCCAACCACAACCACAATCCTCTAAAAAAAATATGTAATTTGAAGGGATATAAAGATGAACCGACCAGAAACCTATCCAGCTCCTCTTTCTCCTCTCCAGACAAGAGCTGGTTTCTTCCTAAAACGGAATACTTGGCCACAACATGCCTTGACTGAGCCAACTGCGCATCAATTTTGGGAAGCTGATCCACAGGAGTTGCAATCCTAAGACAGGCAACATGGGCATCCAACAACTGATCATAGAGAGGATGCTGAAGGATATCAGCCTTGAGCCTTGAGCTCTGCCAAACCATCTCACTGTTATGATCCTGTTGATGATCTCCATCAGATCTATTGCTACCTAAAAGGTCACTGCTATTAGCTGTATCAGAGTGCAGATCTAACAAACCCCTCCCTTGACCTGCCGAGGAGTGATCAATAATGGTGGATCCATGTGAATGCTGTGTAGAAAATCCCCCCATCATAGACTGCCCACCATCACCACCTTCCACGTGTGAATTTGGGTGTTGACTCAAACTGTTCAACCATGTTGCAGTAGATCCCACCTTGAGGCTGCTTCCTTCATTCATGACTTAATGTCAAATCTATTATGCAGCCTCCCTTACACTTTTCTATGCTCTAATTTATGTCTCTCTGCAAAAAATCTAATCAGGTACTATGTTACACCATCCTAACGGTACCCAAATTCTTTTTTTCTTTCCTCCCCTGCAAAATCTCACAAAACTCAAGCTGTTTCAATGGCCAGAAATCAGCTGCAAGTCCTAATTCAGTCCTGTACCAAGTATTACAACGCTATCAGATGGGCCACAGAAGAAGGGAGGAGGAGGAGGAGGAAAATAAATACACAGTACCCACGATTAGGACTTGGGGGATGCTCCTTATTTGATGGTGATGATGACTCCTCTTATAATATATGTATGCTGCAGGCAATACCTCATGACTGCAAAATGCAGGAAAACAACAGTATAAAACAAACAATAGAAAGCATTTCGCGTCACGCTCATAATAAAAGTAACATTAAACTTTTACTCTTACTGCTACCCGTCAGAATACACTATTTGCTCAAAAAATGTTTTACTTAATAAATTTTTAATTTACTTTTTGATTGCAGACAAACAGCAGGATAAATCATGTCACACTAATAATTAAAAAAAGAGGAGGTTTACTTTTGCTCTTCCTTTTACATGTCAGAAAACACAATTTGCGGTAATTTCTTTTACTTTTCTTTTTTATTTCTTAAAGTAATATTTCCTCTTTGGACTACGTATGCTTCTTTCTTTTTCAAATTTATTCAACTTTTAACAATTTCCGCAGCATTTTTATTGAATTCTCTTCAGTTTAATAGTTATGGTGACTCATAATGCATTTTGTAACAAGGGAACTGCAATGGGAAAAATAATATAATTAAATTTTAAAACTATATATGTTAACATTTAAATTAAAAAAAACTATAATTTTTTCATAATTTATGAAGAATAATATGAATGTTTTTGGTTTTAAGTGTATTTTTCAATCATCAAAGTTGAAATTAAAAATATTCATAAAAAATTTCATTTATGAAATAGGTAATTATATTTTATTAAATTTATTATATTATTGAAAGGTAGGTGTAGATAGTCACAACTCAAACTTTAAGTAAGATTGAATTTCTTTATCATATAAAAAAACTCTTAAATAATAAGAGTTAAAGCACTAATAACAAGAACAACTTAGAATTTAAATAATATATTGAAATTATTGAAGTTGTAGAAGATTGTGATTATTTTATTTATGTCTTGTGTATGGTAGTGTGTCTCTGTTGGTTGAAATGAAATGAAAAAAATTAATAATGCCCACAAGATCGAGTAGTTTTTGTTAGTCTTTCCTCTTCAAAGGTAATCAAGGAGTCAATGTTTAATATATCAATATGTTTGATCGAGATATCCTTGTTTGTTGGACATTCCATGATGTAGTGTCATTCTATTTTCATATCCCCAGTACAAAAATAACTTATTCTTTCTTTTTTTCTTAAATTTTATGGAGACACTTCATTATTGTAGAGAGGATCTTGTGAATTTGATTTTACTAATAAAGAATATGTTTCAAAAATATTTGAAATATGTACTTTATTTTTATTTATTTGCATTTGATATTGAAAAAGCTACTTAAAATTTAATTTAAAAATAAAGTTTCTTAAAAAAGTTTTTTAAAAATTAAAATAATATATAAATTATACTTAAATTATTAATTTAGTTTATGAAAAATTTTAATTTAATTAGGATTTTATAGGGTGTGTTGTTTGAAAAAAAACGTGATTATTTAAAAATTATATAAATATTTATAAACAAAGAATTGAGAAGCTAGAGAAAAGAGAGAAAATGCATAATTTAAAATAATAATACTATAGCCAAAAAAAATTTACCTTGGAGGTAGAGCTAGGGGAGAAGACCCAGTTACCGCCCCCCCATTGAATAACCGCCACCTCCGTGCTCACTCCACCCCCCAAAAAAAAATTACTCACTCCACCCCCCAAAAAAAAATTAACTTTGACCCAGTACAAAACTTTCTTTGAACAAATAAAAGATTACAACAACACCAATAGCTGCTCATAACACAATGAGTAACTCACCAATCATAATAGACAGCTAAACATGCTTTTGCATTTATAAAAAAAGTCAACTTGTACATAAAAAGGCTCATTTACAATTTAATTTAAAACATGTACTATTACAAATACCCCCACTTGCAAAATTTTATCCCTCATTACTTTTTATATTTACAACTACACATGCACACTTAATGGTGCTTTACATGACATTATCACAATCTCCTCTTAACTCTATGGGATTTCAAATGCACAGTCTTCCACACACTCCCTGGCAGATATATGTATTTACTTCATTTCTTGTAGGTACCTGCACAATTAAATGTAGGTGTAAGGCTCCCCAAATAAACATCAAATCCAAATATAATGCAGAATTCACTCATATCATCTCTAAAAACCTACGTAACTAGCATGTACAAATTCAAATGTTCAAACAAATTCAAATTTCAAACTCAACAACTAAATTGAATGCATTCAATTGCCACATTCGAATTCCTAAATAAGAGGGGGAAAGCAGCCAGTGTCATTTGTTATCTGTGACAACTTATTCTCTGTAGAATTCAGAGCATCGACAGACATCCTCTGCACATTCCTCTACAATTTTAGGTTGGTACTTTATACATTCTACTTATAGTTATTTTCATGAACTGTGCATTTAACATTTATATTTATGCAGTGTCTTCTTACTTTCATCAACTGTGAATTTAACATTTATATTTATGCACTATCTTTTTACTTTACTTTATAAGTAAATTAAGGGTTTTATTGTTGTCTTTATAAGATCTGCAAAATGAATTCTCCTAAGTTTTGCAGCAATTCTTTAATATTGTCTACTATGTTTCCTTTGGCTGTCTAATACAACAGACTACCATTTGAATACGTTTCCTTTGACTGTCCAATACAACAGACTAGCATTTGTCATTTTACATTCTGTGTCTCTTGTTCATTCAGCAAATCAATATATATGTATCCTTTACCTATCCTTTGGCAATGCAAACAATAGTACTGGTAAATCATTTTCTTCTGCATCTTATTGAATTTGTAAAGGAATGTGTACAATGTTATACCTATAAAAAAACACATTAAGCAGTGTCTTTCAAATTGTAAATGAATTTGTGCAATGTTTTATACATTCATTTAAAAATTATGTGTTTGTTGTCTCTTGTTCATTGTGCAGATTGATATATATGTCTGTTTCCTTTAACTATCCTTTGAAAATGAAAACAATGGTACTGTTTAATCATTTTCTTCTGCATCTTTCATGAACCGTGAAGGGTTTATTCAATGATTGAAAAATTATTACTGCTTGTTTATGATATATATCATTCCTCTTACTTGCATTTTCGTTGTGTGCTATATGATTTTGATGAGTCATGATATATAGGGGAGAAGACCCAGTACCCACTCCCCATCCAATAACCGCCACCTCCATGCTCACTCCACCCCCCAAAAAAAATTTAACTTTGACCCAATACAAAACTTTATTTGAACAAATAAAAAATTACAACAACACCAATAGCTGCTCATAACACAATGAGTAACTCACC
>VCHN02000014.1:98397753-98423173 GCA_007115665.2 Sequoiadendron giganteum
TACAGGTCGCAATGGGGTCTTACGTCTTAGTAGGCAGTCTCAAATTTTGACATCAGATGATTTCTTCAATTTGCTGAATGAACAAGAGGCACAAAAATGAAGAAACCAAGAATTGCAGCAAAGGAAAAGGGAGCAAATGGCTAAAAAGAAGACAGAAAGAGAAGCAATCCTTGCATAGAGGGAGGCAAACAGATTGGAGCGTGCTGCAAAAAAACAAAAAATTGCAAAGGAGAAGTTGAGGTAGCGACATCAAAAGGAGCTTCAAAGGGAGCAAGCAAAGATTGCTCGATAGTTGAAGGAAAATGAAAAGCAGGCAGAAAGAGCAGAAAGAAACAGAAGTAAGAGTACTCCTACAACTCCTCTTCCAAGTCAACATCCAATTTTAAGGGACATGGTTAACATTTTGGCTCCAGCCTTTGCTGCTCTTAGCAGCATACAAAATGGGTCTTCTGAAGGCTACTCTCCACAGTTACAACTCACTCCAGAGGAAAATCATGCATTGCTTGCTTGTATCGCAAGTGCCATACAGAACAATCCGCAGTCCTTAACATCTTCTTCAGTTGATGCAGAGTCAGTTGAACCCCAAGGAAACACCACTTCTTAATCAGATCTGTGGATGTCTGATTAGGATTTTTTGTTGTCAAAATTTTGACCTCGAAGTGTGCTAGAGTGTTTTTTGTAAAACTGAATGCTAGTTTATTATATTGGATAGCCAAAGGATAGTAGTCTGTTGTATTGGATATCCAAAGGATACAACTGTCCAATTTTGTAGAACTGACTGGTAGTTTGTAGTCAACTTATATTACTTTGATGTCTGCCAGTGTCTTTTTTCTAAGACTGAAGACTCCTTGTCTTCTTTCCAACTTTGTCTTAATCATGTTTAAAGTTAATGATCTATGCTTTTGTGATTTTAAATTGATTTTGTGTTGGTTGTATTCATCAATCATTTTATTGGATATGTGTTTGTTGTATTCATCTAACTAACATTGTTGGAAATATAAATGTACACTAAGAAATGTATGTAAATGAAGTTCAAAAAATTATGTACACATAAAAATTGTAACTATAAGTGTAAGTGGAAATCAATCTAATTGTAAATTATAAGTGTAAGTTTACAATGAATAAGAAAAATGAACATCATATGTATACATGCATACATATATGTAAATATATATATGTATGTATGTATATACATACATACATACATACATACATGTACGTATGTATACACAACTAAGTATATGCATACATATATCTATACATCTATATGCAGCATATCCAAAAATTAATCTATTTGAAATTATAAATTTTTCAACACCTACACTTGGAAATCAATCTAATTGTAAATTTTAAATGTAAGTTTACAATGAATATGAAAAATGAGCATTATAATTGGACACTATGTTCACCGGGTCACAGCCAAAGTGAAATCTTGAAAGACTTTACCTGAAATGTAATTTTGCAATTTGACATGCTTTTTAAAGCCTCCTAGCCATTTTACATGCTTGCCAGAACAAACAAACATGGACAATAGTTATTGAAATAAATAAAAAAGACATACTAGTTAGTGAACAATATAGAAAAATAATTGAAACATAGAGCCATTTGAACAAAAAATCCTTAATTATTTGATGTGTTGACAAACACATTTATCAAACTCCCCACCCTAAACATTGTTGCACCACCTCTCCTTGTTCTCTTGTGCCTGCAAGAAAATATTTACAACCACGGGTAGTCACAACCGAGGCTAGTAACATACAAACATCATACAACATTTGAAATAATGCATGTACAACAACACATAATTAATCACCGAATTCTGCATTATATTAAGATTTGATGTTTATTTGGGGAGCCATATATATCTGTGATTTTTTGCATGTTTGTATGCATGCATATAGTCATACAAACATAAGCATACATGTAAACATTCATAGAAACACAAGCATATATGCATGTATTCATATAAACATATACATACATGTACATTGCAAATAAATTTAAAAAACCCCTAAATGTGTCACTATTAACATTTAAATAAAACTATTATATCATTCAAAACCACTCAAAAGTCAATGGGTCTAATTCACGTTGGCACCTTAAAAAATCATTTTCGTGCCCATTAAAAATCACTCCTACATATTAATCTCCTTACTTTAGTACCGGACACCAAACACATTACACCCCAATTAATCTTCATTTGGAGTCCGATTTAAGCATATGACTAATGTTTTTTTTGGTGGGTACCCCATTATTTTCCATCATTTTACCACGTGCTCTCTCTGGAAGGTTCTCATGGCGATGGAAGGCATATATATATGTATGTGCATACATACATACATACATACATAAATAAATATATACATACATTCATATATATATATGTATGTACATACATACATACATACATACATATATATATGTATGTTTGTGCATACATACCATACATATATATATGTGTGTGTATGTATGTGCATACATACATTATATATATATGTATGTACGTATGTATACATATACATGCACATACATACATACATTCATTGACCAGATTGATATATATGTTTGTATCCTGGGCTTATCCTTTTCGAAATGCAAACAATGGTACTGGTTAATCATTTTCTTCTGCATTTCATTGAATTTGTAAAAGAATGTGTACAATGTGCATATATACATACATACATACATACACTTTGAAAGGAGAATGATGTTTGTTGTTACCTCAAAGCATGGATAGACAGCTTTATATATACATACATACATACATCCATACATGCAATGTGGGAGAAAAAAATAGTACCATGACCCAACAAAATGAAATAGCACACGGCGAGAATGCGTGTAAGAGGAATGATTTATTTCATAAACAAGCAATAATAGTTTTTCAATCATCGAATAAACCCTTAACGAGTCATGAAAGATGCAGAAGAAAATGATTAACCAGTACCATTGTTTGCATTTTCAAAGGATAGTTACAAGAAATGGACATATATATCATTCTGCTCAAGAACAAGAGACAACAGACACATAATTTATAAATGAATGTATAAAACATTGCATAGATTTATTTACAATTTGAAACACACTACTTAATATGTGTTTTACAGGTATATATATATATATATAACATTGTACATATTCTTTTACAAATTCAATAAGATGCAGAAGAAAATGATTAACCAGTACCATTGTTTGCATTCCCAAAGGATAGACAAATGATACACACATATATATTGATTTGCTGAATGAACAAGAGACACAAAATGTAAAATGACAAATATATGTATGCTGGCCTGTTGTATGTGCAATGGAATGTATAAAAATATAAACAAATGCTAGTCTGTTGTATTGGACAGCGAAAGGAAACGTATTGAAATGCTAGTCTCTTGTATTGGATAGGAAAAGGATACGTATTGAAATGCTAGTCTCTTGGATAAATATAATGTTAAATGAATAGTTCATGAAAGTAAGAAGACACTACATAAATATAAATGTTAAAAGCACAGTTCATGTAAATAACTATAAGTAGAATGTGTATAAAGTACCAACCTGAAACTGCAAAGGAATGTGCAGAGGATGCAGAGAACAAGTTGTCACAGATTACAAATGAAACCGGCTGCTTTCCCCCGCTTATTTAGGAATTTGAATGTGGCAATTGAATGCATTCAATTTGGTTGTTGAGTTTGAAATTTGAATTTGTTTGAAAAAATGAATTTGTAGATGCCAGTTACGTAGGTTTTTAGAGATGATATGAATGAATTCTGCATTATGGATTTGATGTTTATTTGGGTACCCCATTATCTTCCATCATTTTACCACGTGCTCTCTCTAGAAGGTTCTCATGGCGATGGAAGGCATATATATATATATATATATCTATGTGCATACATACATACATACATTCATAAATATATATGTATGTATATATGTATGTATGTATGTATGTATGTGCATACATACAGACATACATACATTCATAAATATATATATGTATGTATTTATGTATGTATGTACATACGTATAGACATACATATATATATGTATGCATGTATGTTTGCACATACATAAAGACATATATATATATATATATATATATATATATCTGTGTGTGTGTGTGTGTGTGTGTGTGTGTGCACATACATACACACATATATATATTGTACTGTAAATGAAAGAAGTTGTGCTATATTCAATAACAATAGGATATAAATTTTAACAGAAGTAGATTGTTTACACACTTGGGTTTTCAGAAATGTGCACAAGAAATTAGCCAAGGGTTTCATAATAATAATTCCTCACTTGTAGGAATATACTAGGGTTTTCAGAAATTTGTAGACATCTGGTCAAACCTAGGAAATTTGCAGACAGTCGAATTTAGTAGGTCGTATTTAATCATTTAACCCCCAAAAAACCAGTATCTGGAAAAACAAAGCAAGGGTTTTCACAAAAAATGGTGTATACTAAATGGGTTTGCCGATTTACGCTCGTATGCACATGGGTTTTTTATAAAAAGGTCGATGCAAACCATTAATCATTGTTTGCAGACATGCAGTCAAAACCCACGAAATTCCTCACCATTTCTGCATACAAAATCATGATACAGTCGACTTTACCAAGTCGTATTTAATCATTTAACCCCAAGAAAACCCGTATTTGGAAAAACAATGCAAGGGTATTCGCAAAAGTGGTGTATACTAAATGGGTTTGTCGATTTATGCTCGTATTCACATGGGCTTTTTATAAAAAGGTTGATGCAGACCATTGATCATTTTTTGCAGACATGTGGTCAAACCCACGAAATTCCCCTATCATTTCTGTAGACAAAATCATGATACAATGAACTTTACGAGGCCGTGAGCATGTGGTAAAATAGGCAGAGGAAATCATTTAACCCCAGAAAAACCCATGTGTAAAACACCAGCACCATGAGCCAACAAAATCAAATAGCACATGACGGAAATGCGTGTAAGAGGAATAATTTATTTAATAAACAAGCAGTAATAATTTTTCAATCATCGCATAAACCCTTCACGGGTCATGAAAATGCAGAAGAAAATGATTAACCAGTACCATTGTTTTCAATTTCAAAGGAAAATGATGTTTCATGTTACCTGTGCAGGAGCCGTGGAGACCAGATAGTGTTCGCTTCCATGGGCGTGGAGACCAGTCGGCGGTCGCTTCCATCACCGTGAGAACCTTCCAGAGAGCGCGCGCGGAAAAATGATGGTGCCCACTGAAAAGACCCAGTACTCATATGCTTACATTGGACCCCAAATGAAGATTAATTGGGGTGTAATGTGTTTCATGTTCGGTGCTAGGGTAAGGAGATTAATATGTAGGAGTGATTTGTAATGGGCACAAAAATGATTTTTTAAGGTGCCAACGTGATTTAGGCCCATTGACTTTTGAGCGAATTTGAATGATATAATAGTTTTATTTAAATGTTAATAGTGACATATTTAGGTGTTTTTGAAAAAAAAATTGGTGGTTGTAGCTGGCGGGTACTAGGACATTAGGTGGCGGGGAGCGGACAACACCTCTAAAAGGTGTCTTTTTGACCTCCGTGCGCATATCCAATGCTCCCACACTCTACCGAATTGCCCAGAAGCCAAAAGCTTAGTTATAAGCTCTTAACTCATGGGCGAAAAAAACCCATAAATTTTTTTTCTAATTCGATGCACGGTTCACATTCTATGGTTGTGCGAAGTTAGCCCTGGCGGGTACTGGGTCTTCTCCCCTATATATACATATATGTATGTATGTATGTATGTATACATATATGTATGTATGTATGTATGTATACATACATATATACATACATACATACATATATATATATGTATGTATACATATATGTATGTATGTATGCATGTATTTATATATAAAATTGTTTGCCCATGGTGTGAGGTAACAACAAACATCATTCTCCTTTCAAGTACTATTTGGACCCAGTAATACTGAATATGGCAACCGATGATCCAGAAAATGATGAGGAGGAAATGGAATCCGGCAAGGATGATGTGGACGAAGATGTTGGAAGTGTCCACCAGGCTGCAACTAATAATTTATGTATTGACGCATGGGAAGTATTTAGAGCAGGAGTCAAAAACGCCTTCTCCAACTTCATCTGATCTGACTTTGCTTGGATCAATGGGGTCCTCTTGGAATGGTTGACTAGGATTGGAGACATCCTCACAGTAATTTTTCTGCTCATAGAATGAGCGGGGTTTGTAATCTCGTTCTTGGCCTGTAAAAGCTAAATTTGAATGTACATGGGAGTTAGCCCCTTTGGTAACACTTATCTATAAAATTGCTCAAAAAAACATTTAAATAAAACTATTGTATCATTCAAATCCACTCAAAATTCTATGGGTCTAATTCATGTTGGCACCTTAAAAAATCAATTTCGTGCCCATTAAAAATCACTCTTACATATTAATCTCCTTACTTTAGCACCAAACACAAAACACATTACACCCCAATTATCTTCATTTGGAGTCCGATTTAAGCATATAACTAATGTTTTTTCAGTGGGCACCCCATTATTGACCATCATTTTATCGCTCCCACTCTGTCGAAGGTTCTCACGGCAATGGAAGGTATATATGTGTGTGTGTGTGTGTGTGTGTGTGTGTGTGTGTGTGTGCATACATACATACATAAATTCATAAATATATACATACATTCATAAATATATATATGTATGTATATATGTACATACATACAGACATACATACATATGTACATTAATAAATATATATATGTATGTATGTATGTGCACACATACATACATACATACATACATACATTCATAAATATATATATATATATATGTATGCATGTATGTATGTATGTACATACAAACATACGTATATATATGTATGCATATATGTATGGACACACACACACACACACACACACACACACACACATATATATATGTATGCAGATTCATACACACATATTAATATGTGTGTATGTGTGTATGAATGTGCATACATACATACATGCATACGTAGATACATACATAGATATATATATATGTATGTAGGTATGTATGTATGTATGTGTATGTGCATACATACATACATTCATTCATTGAGCATATTGATATATGTCTATCCTTTAACTATCCTTTTTAAAATGCAAACAATGGTACTGGTTAATCATGTTCTTCTGCATTTTATTGAATTTTTAAAAGAATGTGTACAATGTGCATAAATACATACATACACATATAACCTCAAAAAAACCAGTATTTGGAAAAAAAAAAGCAAGGGGTTTCACAAAAAAATGGTGTATACTAAATGGGTTTGCCGATACATACATACACTTTGAAAGGAGAATGATGTTTGTTGTTACCTACACCGTGGACAGACAACTTTATATATACATACATACAGACATATATATATATATATATGTATGTATGTATGTGCATGCATACATACATATATGTATACATATGTATATATATATATATATATATATATATATATATGTATATATCTATACATATATATAGATATATATATTTATATGTATACATATGTATGTATGTATATATGTATGTGAATGCATAATGTATGTATGCATGCACATACATATATACATACATATATAATATATATATGTATGTATACATATATGTATGTATGCATGTATGTATGCATGCACATACATACATACATGCAATGTGGGAGAAAAAAATAGCACCATAACCCAACAAAATCAAATAGCACACGGCGAAAATGAGTGTAAGAGGAATGATATAATTCATAAACAAGCAGTAATAATTTTTCAATCATTGAATAAACCTTTCACGGGTCATGAAAGATGCAGAAGAACATGATTAACCAGTACCATTGTTTGCATTTTCAAAGGATAGTTAAAGGAAATAGACATATATATCAATTTGCTCAATGTACAAGAGACAACAGACACATATTTTGTAAATGAATGTATAAAACATTCCACAGATTCATTTACAATTTGAAACACACTGCTTAATCTGTGTTTTATAAGTATAACATTGTACACACTCCTTTACAAATTCAATAAGATGCAGAAGAAAATGATTTACCAGTACCATTGTTTGCATTGCCAAAGATAGGCAAAGGATACACACATATATATCGATTTGTTGAATGAACAAGAGACACAGAATGTAAAATGACAAATATATGTATGTTGGCCTGTTGTATGTGCAATGGAAATTATAAAATTTATAAACAAATGCTAGTCTGTAAATGATAGAAAAGAATTGCTGCAAAACTTAGGAGAATTCATTCTGCAAATCTTGTAAATAGAACAAAAAATACCTTCATTTACTTATAAAGTAAAGTAAAAAGACAGTGCATAAATACAAATGTAAAATGCACAACTCATGAAAATAACTATAAGTAGAATGTACAAAGCACATTGTACAACAAATGAAATAAGTTGTGCTATATTCAACAACAATAAGATATTAATTTTAACAGAAGTAGATCGATTAACCACTTGGGTTTTCAGAAATGTGCACAAGAAATTAACCAAGGGTTTCATAATAGTAATTCCTCACTCACAGGGCAATATTCCAGGCAATGGTTTCATGAGATAATTTTTGCCCACTATGTACTGGGCTTTTTATAAAAAGGTAGAAGCAGACCAAAAGAAATTAATTTGCAGACATGTGATCAAAACCCACGAAATTCGTCATCATACCCAGTTACAATATCATGAGATAGTCATCTTTACGAGGTCGTATTTAGTCATTTAACCCCAAGAAAACCTGTCTAAATGGGTTTGCCGATTTATGGTCATATTCAGATGGGTTTTTTATAAAATGGTTGATGGAGACCATTAATCATTTTTTGCAGACATGTGGTCAATACCCACAAAAATCCTCATCATTTCTGTAGGCAATATCATGATACAATCGACTTTACCAGGTCGTATTTAATCATTTAACCCCAAAAAAACCCGAATTTGGAAAAACAAAGCAAGGGTTTTCGCAAAAATGGTGTATAGTAAATGGGTTTGCCGATTCCCTATCATAAATGGGTTTTTTATAAAAAGGTTGATGGAGACCATTAATCATTTTTTGTAGACATGTGGTCAAAACCCATGAAATTCCTCACCATTTCTGGAGCCAATATCATGATACAATCGAATTTACCAAGTCATATTTAATCATTTAACCCCAAAAGAACCCATATTTGGAAAAACAAAGCAAGGGTTTTCGCAAAAATGGTGTATACTAAATGGGTTTGCCAATTTTTGGTCATATTCACATGGGTTTTTTATAAAAAGCTCAATGCAGACCATTAATCAGTTTTGGCAGACATGTGGTCAAACCCACAAAATTCCCCTATCATTTCTGCAGACAAAATCATGATACAATTGACTTTACCACCCTAAAAGTGTGCGGTAAATTTAGGAGAGGAAATCATTTAACCCCAAAAAAACCCATGTGTAAAATAGGAGCACCATGTCCCAACAAAAACAAATAGCACATGGCGAAAATGCGCGTAAGAGGCATGATT
The DNA here is from genome assembly GCA_007115665.2 of Sequoiadendron giganteum. Classification (NCBI taxonomy): domain Eukaryota; kingdom Viridiplantae; phylum Streptophyta; class Pinopsida; order Cupressales; family Cupressaceae; genus Sequoiadendron; species Sequoiadendron giganteum. The sequence goes on from VCHN02000014.1 coordinate 98,407,281, forward strand.
TATTTCATAAACAAGCAATAATAATTTTTCAATCATCGAATAAACCCTTCATGGATCACGAAAAATGAAGAAGAAAATGATTAACCAGTACCATTGTTTGCATATTGAAACGAAAATGATGTTTGATGTTACCTGAAGGCGTGTGTGGAGCCATGGACATCAGTTGTCGTTCGTTGCCATCACCGTGAGAACCTTCAATAGAGCAAGAGTGGTAAAATGATGGTAAATAATGGGGTGCCCACCAAAAAAAACATTAGTCATATGCTTAAATTGGACCCGAAATGAAGATTAATTGGGGTGTAATGTGTTTGGTGTTCGGTGCTAAAGTAAGGAGATTAATATGTAGGAGTGAATTTTAATGGGCAGGAAATTGATTTTTTAAGGTGCCAACGTGAATTAGACCCATTGAATTTTGAGCGGATTTGGATGATAGAATAGTTTTATTTAAATTTTATTAGTCACATATTTAGGTGTTTTTTAAAAAATTTATTGGTGGTTATAGGTGGCGAGTACTGGGACTTTAGGTGGCGGGGAGCAGACAACACCTCTAAAAGGTGTCTTTTTTACCACCTTGCACATATCCAATGCTCCCGCACTCTAACGAATTGCCCAAAAGCCAAAAGCTTAGTTATAAGCTCTTAACTCGTGGGCGAAAAAAACCCATAAATTTTTTTTTCAATTTGACGCATGGTTCACATTCTGTGGTTGCGTGAAGTTAGCCATAGCGAATACTGGGTCTTCTCCCCTAGTATCCTCAAGCTAAAAAACTTCATATGCCATGTAGCTAATAGCCATTAGATTGAACAAGAACTAGACAACTCACAAAAATGTAATAATGGTGATAGAGATACATAGAGGTCCCACAACACTAAAATCATTCATATAACTCCAAAAACTAGTCAATTACACCATAAATCACTTGCAAATCCTTAGTCAACAACCCTAAATGTTGAAGTATCTCTCCATCCTATTATTTCTTCTATGAAATTAATAGTAGGTAGAGTTGAGGGGCTTATGGCACTAAAGCACACACCATTTATCACCTCCTCTTCTTTTTTTACTATATGCATTGTATGACCATAAAACACGGTCAAGGTATGGTCCATCACTATCTCCAAATACCCTTCCTTATGCATGAGCAAGAGACTATACATCACCTTTCCAATGTTAGAGAAATATATCCTTAACACAAGAACCTCTAACTTCAAGGTAATAATTTTCTCCTCCAATGCCCCAATGCCCCAATGCCCCAACGCCCCCCTTTTCAAAACCCTTATTACCGGAAACCTCTTCATTCTTCACATTAGAGCCACCCAAGGCAAGCTCTATAGTGAAAATGGAATGCCCTTAAATATTTTAAGAGAAGCATTCGAAGTAATCACACTTGTAAAACAATATCTAGAATAAAATTCACTAGAAAAGACAAAAAGGACTAATGCACCATTTCCTTTGAACTCAAGGAGACCCATGAGATCCCATTCCTTCCTCTCCCACTATTTTTTCAAATCCCAAGGTAACATGTTAGAATTGTAGTAAAAAATAAACCTATGTGACTATTAAATATTATCACCTTGCACATGAGGTCCTAATCAAACATTTACTTGACTATGAGCCATAACTTGAGAAAAAGAAAAAGAAAAAGGAACACACCACCCATACCTCTTAGGAACCCTACTAGAACATGTCAAATGTCTGGCCAATACTAAGCTCCTGCAAGGACATCAAGTATTGGTTGCACATATGTCAAATAAATATAATGATAGTCACATGTGTGCATTTCTAAGCCACTTTAAATCTCTTGACAATCTAACCATTCCCTAAAATAAATTACATGTTGTTGAATGTAAAGGGGACCTTAAGGTTTGTAAAAGTTATAGACAACTTAAGGGGATTTAAACCTTAGAAAACATTCACTCCCTTCTCATGATATGAGAAGATGGATATACAAAACTATAATAGGTTCTCGATCAACCTTAACAATATCCAATAAATTTTCCATGTAACATGTTCCTTCTATAGTCTTATAATTTAACTCTAGAGAAATTCAATTTATTAGTCAAGGCCTCTTTCTCATATCACCTTGGTATCCAATTTATACAAAACAATAAGAATGCATTATAACCAACATAGAATCACCTTCTACAAAAAGATTTTCTAACCATATAAAAGAGGCCAACACCATATTCAATGTTATAGCTATTGACTCCATCTCATTATTGGTTTTAATTTTAAGGAAGAGGGATCAATGATATCCAAAGTTACCTTTTATGTTCTTTAGAACAAAGCTTGCCCATACAGTCCTAGGATTACCCCAAGATACCTTATCAAAATTATTTTCGCATAATTCTCCTCACTTGGGGATCCTAGTCCTTATTTTTCTTGTATGTATTAGCTTGTTTGACATCTCGTATTATCTTCTCTTAACCCTTCAATGGAGAATTTAATGTATATTGTTAGTGTTATTAGAGAGAAGAAGAGTGTAGAACTCAAAAAAATTCCCTCTTTTATATTAATTTTGGTAGATTTATTGGATGCATGATTCTAGCACATAGTGTGACTATTTTGGTATACTCACTAAGCCAAGACTCAACCTATTACTTAGCTAGAATATATTAGGCCTTATTTAGATTATTTATTACCTAGTTCCCATTAGTTTACTTACTATAGACAAGAAAAAAAAATGTGACTTTATCTTTTGGACAGGAAACTATAACCCCCTTTTAATATTCAAATTTTCTCATTCCAAGTTTTAAGGATTTGACCATTACCTATTGACATATGCACTATAAACTTGAATTATGTGTATATGCATCATCATATGAAATTTGCACATCAACACAAGTTCAAAAGAATTAAGAGCATTTTACATGGGTTACAGGTAAGAACTCATCAATAATCATTTGTTAGCACAGTAAAATTAAGAGCACTCTCATGGGTTACAAGTAATAATTCATTAGTCATCATTTGTTAGCATCAACAATAATCAATTTCTTATCAATCAATTCATTTTAACATCTACTATCAAATCAAGCTCCAAGTATGTAATTCTCCAATATAGTCTCATCAACTTTCATCAAGCATCATCATCAAACAACAATCAACTCATTGGCATCCATTCCCACTTACTATCACATGTACATTTATCATTAAGTAAGCATTGGGGTTTGACTACTTAAGAGGAATGAAGTATCAGTCTTTAATCCTTATATTGTAAGCCCCAGAGTGTTCCTTAGCACCACTATTATTTTCCTTACCCCAAATATCATTAAATGGACATGCATTATAGGTATAAAAAGATCAAAACTTACTAAAGGCATAATCACATAAATTAGAAAAGGGTCATTATTACAAAATCGCACTAGGCTCTTAATTACCCAAACTCGATAATAGATTCTTAATCATATGTCTTTGTCATATCGTGATGTAAAATAAAGTTCCCTTTCTTCTAGGTTTAAATGTAGGCACCCCTAATCCATCTTAGTTCTATTTCCACATTCATTTAAAATCACAAATGACGTACTTAAGTAAATTAATCAAATAGTTTCTTAATTACCAAAAGTTAATATTAGATTCTTAATCACGAGTCTTTGTCACTACATGAGCATATATAAAGTTCAATTTCTTATAGGTTTAAAGGTAGGAAACCCCAATCCATCTTATTTCTATTTTCACATTTATTTAAAACCAGAATTAATTTACTTAAGCCAACTAATCAAACATGCTCTTAGTCACCAAGATTCAATATTAGATTCTTAATCATGGGTCTTCGTCACAATGTGACCCACATAAAGTTCACTTTCCTCCAAATTTAAAGGTACACAACCCCAAGGTCTTCATCACAATGTGACCCACATAAAGTTCACTTTCCTCCAAATTTATAGGTACACAACCCCAATCCATCTCATTTCTATTTCCACATTCATTTTAAATTCACAATTAACTTACCTAAACCAACTAATCAAACACATCTATTATATTTAAAATATCAATTCATGCTTTATCCATCTATTAAAAACATAAAATAAGTTAAAAGGTTCATTTTATTTCCCCAATAGCTAACCCTCCAAATTAAAAATGTGACCTCATGTAAAAATAGACAAACCTTCACCATCACATTACATTGCATCAAAGTATTAATAAAATTATTTACGCAATGAAAAAGACAAATATCTGCACCATTCGGAAAAGGCCACGCTCAAAAAAGAGATAAAAAAGGAACGCTGGTCTAAACGGCCGTATATTGGTGTCACTTCCGTTTCCTTTCCCTTATTTAATTATTTGGAATAACTCTAGAAATAAACAGGGTGTTGGATAAAGTTAATTTTTTTAATTTTAATTTTTCTTTATCAGATAATGACATTGCCTGAACTTGTGAATATCGAGAAACCCAAAAATAAATATTAAATAAATAATGCCAACAAGACTTTTAAAACCATGGCATGTAACGTCATAATGAAAGGAAGACTTAACATCTACCCTAACAAAACACCGTCCTCGGTATATTCTGGTCTTTTAAATAATCAATTCGCAAATATTAATTATTTTTAATTATTTAATAACTCATTTGTTTTTGGCGCGAATAGGGTGTTGACTGTTGGTTACTTCCCCGGCCGTGTAATTCACGTAAAAACGTTTATTTAAAGGTGGGTCCCAGTGACTGCCGTCCAGCGAATATGGCCGCCACGCGGCGGGCGTATATCTAGGGCACTGTCGTTCAACAACGACATGTGGGGGGACCATCGGGCAGACAGCTGTCGTCGAGCAGGCACACGTGAAACTTTTCAAAGCTTTTGTCCCACGGCATGCATTAGGGGGTATTAATTATAACTTTTTTCGACCTTTCCTTGGACCACATACAACCTTCTTAACTCAACTGTTTTTAAGTAACCTAACCTCTAACCTTAGTTAGATCCTAATGACCCTACTTAAATCTTCTTTTTGGGATGATTAGGGAGATTTAGCTTTGATGCTTGGACCACACACAATGTCCTTCTAGAAATGTTTAAATAAGCATTACGTAAAGGGTTGTTTTATGGATTTTGTGTTATCATAGTTGTTGGTAAATATTTGGTCTTTGCTTTACTTTATGACGTCTATGTACTTGGTATCAACAACTCTTTCATGCCTTTGAGGGCACGTTGATGAGACCTATGAATAGCTAAATATTTGTACTGCAAATGAGGGCGTCATTCGATTGGTAAGGGTGGTGGTAGGGTAAGCCACCTTTTAAGATATTGTTCCTCACGGGTGTGATGGAGGAGGCATAAGAATTGTTCCTTTGCTCGGGGCTACAAATATAAGTTGGTTAAAATTGAGATAGTTTGAGTTTTTTTAAGTGTAAATGGATTGATTGTTTTATGGTTTTTTTTTTTTCATTGATTAAGACTTCATTAGAAGAGAGTGATAATGAGAGGATTTTTTATAGTTAAAATCTCAATTATAAATTGGATTGATGTTCAAATTTGTACTTATGTACCCTTTTATATCAACATGTGAAATATTGTGAATGTAAATTGTAATTCACAAAATAATGTTTGGGATATAAAAATTAGCTTTTTGTACGATATTTAATGAATTTAGTATAAAATATATGGGAAAACGAGGGGAAAATATGATAAATAAAATATTATTCTATTAAACAAGGTGTTGTTGTGATATCCATTACTACCATCCAAAAGTTAGCACCTAATTTGTTCCTCGTGGAATGATGAGGGAGACATAAGAATTGTTTGATTTCTTAGAGTTAGAAATGTATGGTTAAAATTGAGAGAATTTGAGTTTGTTAGTGTAAATAGATTGATTGCTTTAGTGGGTTTTTCTTTTTGGAAGAATTGATTAAAATTTTAGTAGGATAGAGCGATAATGAGGGGATCCTCTTGTAGCTAAAATTTTAATTGTAAATTGTTGATGTTCAAATTTGTATTTTATACTCTTCGCTATTAAGATGAGAAATAGTATGAATGCAAATTCCAATTCACAAAATAACCTTTGAGATTTAAAAGTTAGCTCCTTCTATGATATTTAATGAATTTAGCATAAAATGTATGGGAGAAAAGAGAGAAAAATATGAGAAATGAAAATTTATTCTATTAAGCAAGGTGTCACTATGAAATCCATTACTATCATTCAACTATTATCACCTAATTTGTTTTGTTTAGAATAAATGATACTACAACAATAGAAAAGTGCACAAATGTGCATGATCATTATCTTGCATAGAGATAACTCAGATTTGAACATATAAATAAAGGCTAAGCTAATATATAAATGAATAAAAAAGAAAATTATAGAAAGCATTTGATAGACATAGCAAGTAGAATACTTTATTCATTCATATCAACTAGCATTACAATAAGTATGAAATGCCAAAATCACAATCATTAGAGAATGATGATATATAGTATTTTTCCTTAAAGGATTGAATATCAAAATGAGCAATTTTCCTCACAAATTTTTCCCCTTTATTATGAGCATATGTTTAATATTTATATCATTTCCTCATAAATTTTTGGTGTTATTAGCTTTTGAGAACCAAGAACTACATGCATCTTATTTGTAGCATTAAGTCTAACATATGTATCTAAACCATAAGATTGTTGAGAGCTTCAACATGTCTTTTCTCCTTAAAAACTACTCAAGTTCTAAATTTCTATGTGTAGTAATTTTGAGTATATCAAATGGATATAATCTATTTATTTTGTATTGAATGTCTTGCTCTCCAATAGTGCAATAGAATATATGTTTCAATCTAATGATGCTCATAGTTAGCACTATTGAACATATGTTGTCATTGATGTCAAAGGTGCTCATTGATGTCAAAGAAATTCAGTCAATAGATGAGAGAGAATTAAAATGCAATACATTGTCATATCATTTTGAGTTGCAGAAGTATATATTGCTAGTTATATTAATAAAATCAATTGAGGATTATCTGTAGTATCATATTGTAGACACTTAAAATCGTCTTGATCGATATCGCACATCTAAATTTGATTACCAACATCATTTCATCTTGAATCACCTCTTTTCGACCGTTTAATTAAATAATCTTCGTTATTTAACTAAATTTATCATTTTCTCCTATTAATCAAATAATCAATGTTATTTGGCTAATTCATCCCCTTTCATACTAATTTTCATCCTATTTAATTGGATAATGTGAATTATTTAAATTGAACCCCTTAAGTCTTCTCATTTGATTAAATAATCCTATTTTTTTAACTGAATGTCATTATCCCCCTTTAATTAAATAAGTTAATTATTTAGTTAAAATCCTAATTCCATCCATCTTGCACAATTAAAATAATTTGCTTTAATTATCTAATTATTTAATTTCTCTTATCCTCCCACTTGCAAAGGAGTATTCTCGTGGAATATTCCTCCATTTCCACTCCTCCAAAATGGGAAATATCTGGTAACAACTTCCTAATTTTTAGGAAGTGTGCTTCTTCTAATCAATGAGATCCATTGATGGGAATCCTTGATCTATGCCATCTCCTCTCATTGATTTTCATCCATTGATTGATCAAATCAATCTTGACCATTGATTCGATTATTTCTCCTATAAATACTCCTCATTTCTATGAGAAATGGATCCACTTCCATTTAGAGCAACTAGACTATACTGAATTTTATAGAATTCTCCATTAGCATTTTAGCATTCAATATCCATTTTAGCTTAGCTTTGCATCCATTTTAGCTCATCTTTCATCTATTTTCATCAATCTTTATTAATGGAATCCATTTGAAAGCTTCTTTCAACTAAGGGTTTAGCAAAGGCCTGGCATTCCACATCAATGTGACACCAATCCCCCAATGGGATGAGGTTTGAGGCATTAGATTAGTTTCCATTATGTATTTCTTGTTTATTTATGTTTAATAGCTTCTTCATTTGATGTTTTCAAGTATTTCATTGGGAGCTTGACTTAATTAGTTAAATATTTTTTTTATTTCATGTGAATCTAGTAGGTTTAGCTTAGGTTATGATCATGCTCATTGTAACATCGAAAAAAGGGTCCTTAGCCTTTTTCGCGCTTGTTTAGCTCCTTCTTGCGGATTTTGGCTCAACTTGGCTTTGATTTAGAGTTATAATGTGGATAACACATTCACATTAGGTCTTAGGCCCTGGTGAACTAATGTAATTTAATGATACCTTGCAAAGGTGTTCTAAAGTGTTGCAATACACTTTCACACTTTTCTAGGATTTCTAAGCATAATTAACACTCTTTTCATCATAATTCTCTTAGCCTTGCCTTATTTGGTGTGTTGTAAAGTGTTTTAGCACACTTTTACATTCCTCTAGGCTTGTCATTAATAATTGGGCTCTCTTATTCTTTAATTGGCCCCTTTTTGCATCCACAAGCCTTATTTTGGTGTATTTTTGAGGATAATCCCAACAAATGGTATTTAAAACATCAAATCCCTGAAAACCCACTTTCAATTCCTAAGGTGAGACTCATTCGCCATTCTAGGCAAATGAGTCCCCTTAGGTGGTGAATGAGTCCCCCTTTACTCAAAAATCAAATTTAATTTAAATCTTTGGCAGGATTTTATTCTCCAAGATCCAATGTCGCCTTGTAGTGTTGTAATTTTGGGAATTCTTGCATAATTGGGTATAAATACAAGGTTATTTCTCTCATTTCAATCCTAACTATCTATCAAGCATTCAAGTTGAGTTCACAAGAGCATTTGAGCAAGAGCATTAAGGTCTTCAAGGGAAAATTATCAAGCTTTCAAGAGCATTCTTCAAGATCAATCATCATGTAAACTATCATATCCATTATGTTTGTCATTGTGCTTACAATTGTGGTGTAGAGTTAATGATCCAAGCAAGATTTTTATTTAAGATCTATCTCCTACAAGCAAGAATCAAGAACCACATCCATTGTGGCCATCTCAAGCATAATTGCAGTAGTTCATTGCAAGGGTTTGGTGAGTTGAAATATCACCTTTTGTTCATTCATCAATCTCCTTTCCATTTGCTTTCTATTTCAAGGTTTAATTACCAACAAGGGGTTTGACCAAGGCAAACCCTCATTCTCTAACCCCACAACCATTTTCCCCTCTCTTTGCATGTGATTTGCAGGTCTAGGTTGAAGATTTATCAAAGAGAAAGATTGGAAAAGTTTTCATCAAGTTGTCAAAGAAAATTCAAGTTGTCAAAATTGTGAACAAACCTTGGAGGAGCTTGGAGAAGACCTATAGGTTGAATTTAGTTGTTTTAGACCTGGATCTGAATTGGGAGCAATAGAGCAGACCAAGGGCTACAAAACACAACTTTGAATTTCCAAAAATTTGGAAGTGGACTAATTTTTCAGTATTGGTGAATGAGTCCCATTACTACTGTATATCAGATATTTTTATAGATCTAAGTACCCTTTTGTTTGAAACCTATTCTGACACAGATTTCTCGACACTGGACTAATTCACCCAGCTTGGCGAATAAGTCCCAGTGGGATTCAACAGTGAATTTCCCAAGGTTTTAGACCATCATTCTACCTTCTCCAGTTTCCTAGGTGCACATCTCCAATCTTACAATTTTCTATTGTTGTTTGTTTGCATTTCTAAACCATTCTTTGAAGCATTGCATCAAATTAGCCTATTTTTGCATTTCGTTCATTTCATTGTCTTTCCAAGTTCAAACTTGGTGGTGAACCCCTCATTTACATCATTTCATCCCCTAGAACACACCCTTTGCTAGCTTTCAATAACCTTTGCATTGGAATTTCAAGGGCTTGTTCTTGAATGAAATGTTGGATTTTGTGGCCCTAGGTCCTAAACCCTAGTGATCAAAGCATCACAAAATTCATCTATTCACTCAAATTCTAGCACTAGAAGGAGGGCTCTACTGACTAAATTTGACAAATTTTTCTTGAGTTTCTCATGATTTAAACGTTGCAAGGCCCGACAACGCAATTGTTCTGAAGCAAGGCGACGCTATTGCAAACAATGATGCAATTGCTTGCATTGGCACACAATTGTTATTTAACTAGGGTGACACAATTGCATATTCTAATGTAATTGAAATATAGTGATGCTATTGAAGTGACACATTTGTTTCATTGACCCAATTGATGATTTTGTTTTCTTTCTATGATTGTAGGTCAACTAGAGTGACGTAGTTGAAACAATGATGCATTTGTAGTATTCCAACACAATTGACCTCTCTAGTTTTTGGGAGATCGATGCTAATGAAGTTCATCAGAGTGATGCAATTACAAACAACAATGTAATTGTGCCAAACTAGAGTGATGCAATTTTCTGCATAGTGACACAATTGTCAAGTAAAATAGAGAGTTAAACTTCCATGTCTGCTTTGAGTTTTTAGTTTAATCTAATTTGATCATTTACCGACTTCTAGTTTTTTTCTATAAGGCTAGCTATTTTGCAGGTTTGGAGCATAAAATCTTGAAGTGAAGGGAGAAAAGTATCATTTGATATTTATTATAAAAGTGTGTTTAAACACTGATGGGATGATATAACCCATCTTGCTGCTTTATTTCATGCTTTAAGATCACTAGTTTTCAATTTGGGCTTTAAAAATTACAATGCTATGATTTTTTCAAAGTTGGAAAAAATTGAACCCAAACATCCTCACATTGCAATGTTGGCTAAAATTGAACAACACAAACTTACACTTCATTTTGGTGCAAATAAAATAAACATAACATCTATTTTGGTGCATTAAAATAAATTAGTGTATTTTGTGCTTGCCATTCTTGTGTAACCTTTTAGTGTATATCCTCTCCCCTTGTGCTTCATGTCATCTAGGGTAAAGAGAAACACTCTAAGTTTCTTAAAAACTTGATTCAACCCAAGGATTTGCTATGTATCCACTCCCCTTGCACTTCGTGCGAACTTGGGTGAAGAGAAATTACATTTTCTTGTCTTTATTAGATAAGGGCCTACCTATGAGATACATCCTGTAATGGAGAACTCATAAGTGACCCTAAAAGAACGTTTATCAATGGGCTATATAAAGTTTGTGAAATTGAAAGAAAGTAGCTTAAATTTGGGGCATGAATGCCTTGATGTGCCTAAATCCTCATATGGATGTAATGGATTGTATAGGAAGGGCTAGAGACTTAAGTGTATCATGCTTGATGCATACCTTTGATGTTCATAGTTGTCACTAAAACCTTTTATCTAGAGGCCAAACAAGTTTCCCAAAATTTCATTTGAAGTAGTGCATTTGAATAGCACTATTCCAAGAAGTTACTTACCACATTCGATTTATAGTTGAGGCATAAATCTTAAGAGTTAATTCTCTTGTACTAGGTGTATCAAGAAAGTACATTTCCTTGATATGGCCTATTTGACCCCTCTATAATTTCATATTTAAAATCATTCCTTCAGGGGCGAGGTAAGCCTACTAAGAAGTGGACCATACCTTTATTCTCTAGATTGTTAAGTAACTGATTTTGTTGAGCCAAACTAGTAAGTCTTGTGGATGAAGACTTGTGAAATATCTCCCTGTAGTGTAGAAAAATGTATCCCTTTACATTTTCACACTTAATTTGAGAATTAATATTAAAATGAACTTAATTATGCCTTAATTTAGTGTTGTAATATGTATTTTACATTTTCACATTAAGTTTAGGGCCCTATTAATTAAAATGGACTTAATTGTGCCTTATTTTTAGTGTTGTAGAGTGTACCTCTTTACAAATTCACACTTATTTAAGGATCCCTTAATTAATTAAGGTTAATTTATCTTAATTGAACCCTTTAATTCAAATCCAAGCCTCATTAATTTCATTTTTCAAAGGGAAAACCTGACATTCATTAATGCCTAAACATAACATCATTGAGAAATGTGTGTCCTAGGTGAGTAACCTAGGACCAATTCGTCCATGGGCGAATGGGTCCTCACTTAGACCTAGGACCCTAATTTAAATTATGTTTTTTGTGGTATTTTAACATTTTCAAATCCAAATTCATATGCCAGCTTGTGTTATTTGAATTTCAGGAAATTAATGCTACATATCTATAAATATAAGTTCATTTCACTATGTTTCATCTAAGTTTTCAAGTTTTCAATTACAAGAGCTAAAGTGAGATTTCAAGAGCATTTCAAGGCATTCAAGAGCAGATTTATTGAAGAATTATTGCAACAATCAAGGTCCAATTGTCATTTCAAAGTCTTCTTGCATCATGCATGTTATTGGAGCTAATATATTGATGTAGGTTTCATGATCCATTCACACATTCAAGGCATTGTTTGAAACCAAGTTTCAAGATCGAGATCCACATCCATTGAAGGGTATGTGCATGATCATGATGGGCCAAAAAGTGGCAATATGATGAGTATGTGGATGACAACTTTTTTTTTACCCAAAATTGATGAAACGGAAAGGGTTTTTAAAGGAGATTCTCAACTTTCCACCAATATAAATTATGCTTTAATTTGAATTTAATAAATAATTATTATTCGTTTTCTATTGAATTATGACTAAAGTCCTGATTTTTAGGTTGATTGAAAAACATCTATAGCTTTCAAACGGTATCATATTTTTTGAATTCAAAACATGTGTCACATTCTATGCTTCACATACTATAATATTAAATAATAAAAAAATGAATTTCATGAATTTTTAACCAAGTAAAGGTGGTCATACATACGCGTCTTTATATTTTAAAAAAGTTGTCATAAAAAAATTATAATTAATTATTTACTTGGAACAAAATTATTCAAAAATATGCATCACATCGATACATGAGTCCTCTACTTGTATCTAAAATATTATAAAAAAATATTATCATTTTGATGTGGTTAGGGTGGTCAGACAGACACCTACTTCTTATTTTTTCCCTGAAATTTAAGTACTACTATATTAAAATTTCAAATTTTCACCAGATAGATTTTACTTTTTTTGTAAATAAACCTAGTAATTTAGAAACTATGTTCAATTTGCTAAAAATTATCTTCTTACATATTTTTCAAATAATATAGATAACTTATTCAAATTTTTATGTCAAGTTTCCTAACTCTAATTTTTCTAATTTTTTTGCCGCTTAAGGGCCTGTTTTTTCCATGATGATCCTGCACATACCCTAAATTCAGTTCATGCTAGTTGCATACCTACATTCTAAGGTTCATTCAAGGGTTTGGTAAGTTGTGACATAGAGTTGCTCATTCATCATTCCTTTCATGTTATTTTATTTAATTTCAAGGTTTCCAGAACGAGGTTTGACCAAGGCAAACCACCATTCACCATAAACAAAAATAGATCCATCTTGATTTGTATTTGTAAATTTAGGTGGAAGAAATATTAGAGATCTCTTGAAGAGAAAAATTGGAGTTGTCAAGGTTGCAAAAGTTGTCATCTCACGAAAACTCAATTACATAATTTATTTTTGGCTTTCTGAACCTGAAACCTAGGAAAATTGAGAGATTAGGATTTGTTGTAGAGGCTCCCAAATGTGGCAAACAAACCATAAACCAAGACCCAAAATTCCCTAGGTGAATGAGTCCCAAGTCAGCTTCAACAAAGCACTTTTTGTGACTGGTACACATCATCTTCCCTCTCTCTGATCTATAATTTTATTTTTGGTTCCATCAATATTGAGCTTAATCTATTAGATCCAAGTTGTAGATTGCATTTTGGGTTTTGATTTTCTATTTTTAATCTTTCTCCCCAAAGTGAACTATTTAATCAGGACCTACGTCCTTGCAAAAAAAAGAAATCAACAGATTCACACTTTGACTTGACTCACCTGAAGGTTGACAGTCATTTCATTGTGTGGATCTCATTTCCTAATAAATTAAGGAAGAATAGGCCCCCTAGTTGGGTTATCAATCCTATTTTGGTAACCCGCCTATTTTTCATCATTTCATTTTGGTGAACTTGACTTTTGATCATTGCAATTTTTTGATTTTGGAGTCCATTTTTTACCCTAGATTTAGACCTTACATTCATTTTAAATTCATTGCATTGAATTTAATCCCATTTAGGGTTTCTTAACTTGCATTAGCTTGCATTTAATTTAGGGTTTTAGGATTGCATTTTTGCATCTCTTGAAATCTGAAAAGTACAAAAAAAATTAGTCATTTTGTAAGTCATTTACATAGCATTGCATCATCATTTATTTACATTTGAAAACTAAGTCAAAATTGCACATCAAATTAGGTCTCCTAGTTTTTCATTTTGTCATATTTTTCATTTGCATTCAACATTCATTTCACAAAAAATCCAGATTGTCACTCACTATTTTAAATCATAATTTGAAAACCACTAGAATCAACTCAAAAATTTGCAAAAATATTTTAAAAAACCCTAACCTATGACCCATTTTCCCCTAGGTGAATGAGTCCCTTATTAGGGTCATTTCTTGATTTTATGGGCATTAAAACATCTATTTTTGCATTCTATTTTGATGCTTTTAGTTTTTTGTTTTAGTTTGCAGAATTTATGTTACTTGAAATTGATCATATTTAGATTCATTTGATAAATTTAGTTCATTGTGTGAATTCAAAATTGCATTTACAAGACATCATTTTAAGGGTTTTGTATAGAGTAATCAAATAATTATTTTGTTTGAAATATAAAAATTGCATTACATTTTAGGTTATTTCTTTGTATTTGACCTTCTTTCCATTTTGGGTTTACATTGTGTTTGTGAAAGGGTAAGTGCACCAATCTGAGACACAATTTTGGTTCTTAAGATGCCACTTTTTTTTTTTCTGAATTGAGCAAAATCTGATTTGCATGAGAAAATGAAGATAGTTACACTCAAAATTTCAAGATGCAGCAAGAACAAAAGTTGAAGTGCTCTGAGTCTAGTTTCCAAGCTACTATTTTTTTTGAAATTAATGAAGATTAAGGGTCTCAAAAAGGGGGGCCCTAAATAGGTCCTTTTTTTATAAAAAAAATAGCATAGTGCCTGAGGGCTCCCCACTTTTTGATTAACTTTTTTTTAGAATTTCAAAAATCCCAATGGTGAGAAATTAGCTTACACCATTTAGTTTATCCTTGTTCTTTTGGATAATTTTTTTCATGAATATATAATATTTTATGATTTTTCAAAGTGGACACATCCTAAAAAGCTAAAATTTGAGTGTGCTCCCCCCTATTTTTTTTGAAAACTAATCGAAAATTGATTTTTTTTCATGTGTAGAATGGAGTCTAGTTTCAAAAAATTTAATTTGTTTCACGTTTCAATGAACAAGTGAAATTCTATCCTAAAACTAGCACATGTTGTTTTTTGACCAAAAATAGAGGCATTTACAAAAGGATTCATGGATCAAAACCTTAACTAAATCAAAATCAAAAAAGAATTATATATTTAGATAGCTAAGAAAGAGGTTAACGCTATCATGTTTTTTTTATAGAGTTGCATTGAAAGACATGCAAATGAGATGGGGAGCATAGACGAAAATATGAGGAAATTTGGAAAATCCTGTCAATTAACACGTCCAAAGTAGGTCATTTGGCAAGCGCCAAATTTGGCATGCACCAAATGTGATGTGTCATTTGGCGAGCGCCAAATTACCTGCTTTTCACAAAACTTGAATTTCCCCTCTTTGGTCAACAACTTTGATAATGCTTAGAGTGCACAGTTTATGATCGTAGATGGATAGTTGAGGTTTTACCTTTCATATGCTCTCTAACTCATTACCCTAGTTGGATCTCTGTATCCCTCTGAAGTCTCTCTCTCTCAAGTCTCACTCCCTCCCACGTGACCTAGACTACTCTCTCAGTCCAATCCCCTCTCTCAGGTCTCTTTCCCTCCCACATAGGTAGCTAAATAAATGTATCTCACTCCAACCCCCTTTATCACTCTCCCTCTCTCTCTCCCTCTTTGGTCTTTTTGTCTCTCACTCCATCTCCCTCTCTTAGGTTGTTATCTTTCTCTCTCTATCTCTCTCAATTCTCTCCCTCCTACCCCCTCTC
>VCHN02000014.1:98424185-98621858 GCA_007115665.2 Sequoiadendron giganteum
CCACCCCCTCTCCCTCTTTCTATCTCTCAAGTATCTTCGTCCTATCCCCTCTCCCTCTCTCTCTTTGTCAAGTCTCCCCCTCTTACCCCCTCTCCCTCTCACAGTCACTCCCTCTATCTCTCTTCCACTGCCTCCCTCTCTCACTCCCTCTATCTCTCTCCTTCTCCCCCTCCCTCTCTCTTGAGTATGTCCCTCCCACCACCTCTCCCTCTCTCTCTCTCAAGTAGAGGGTTTAGGGTTTAGGGATTACGATTTATGGTTTAAGGGTTTAGGGTTTAACCTAGTTAAGGGCAGAGGGTTGAGGGTTGAGGGTTGAGGGTAGAGGGTTAAGGGTAGAGGGTAGAGGGTTTAGGGGTTTAGGGTTTATAGTTTAATGGTAGAGGGTTGGGTTTAGGGTTTAACTTGGTTAAGGGTAGAGGGTAGAGGGTTGACGGCTTAGGGTTTAAGGGTTGAGCGTAGAGGGTTTAGAGTTTAGGGTTTACATATTAAGGGTTAAGGGTTTAGGGTATAGGGATTAGGGTTATGATTTACGGTTTAAGGGTAGATGGTGAAGGGTTGAGAGAGAGGGGGGTGTTGAGGGTAGAGGGTAGAGGGATTAAGAGGGTATAGGGGTTGAGAGATTAGGGTTTACGGGTTGAGGGTTGAGGTTTACGGGTTGAGGGTTGAGGGATTAAGAGGGTATAGGTGTTGAGGGATTAGGGTTTAAGGGTTGAGGGTTGAGGGATTAAGAGGGTATAGGGGTTGAGGTATTAGGGTTTAAGGGTTGAGGGTTGAGTGATTAAGAGGGTATAGGGGTTGAGGGATTAGGGTTAAAGGGTTGAGCAACTAAGAGCATATAGGGGTTGAGGGATTAGGGTTTAAGGGTAAATGGTAGAGGGGTTGAGGGATTAAGAGGGTATAGGGGTTGAGGGATTAGGGTTTAAGGGTTGAGGTTTAAGGATTGAGGGATTAAGAGCGTATAACGGTTGAGGGATTAGGGTTTAAGGGTAGAGGGTAGAGGGGTTGAGGGATTAAGAGGGTATATGGGTTGAGGGATTAGGGTTGAGGGTTGAGGGTTGAGGGTTGAGGGATCAAGAGGGTCAGAGGGAGCTGAGGGATTAGGGGTTTAAGGGTTGAGGTTTGAGAGACAGAGGTATAGGGTTGAGGATTGTGGGTTTGCTGTCAGAGGGTTGAGGGTCGAGGTCAGAGGGTCGAGGGTCGAGGTTTGGAGGGATTAAGAGGGCATAGTGGGCCGAGGGATTAGGGTTTAAGGTCATGCTGAGGGTTGAGGGATTAAGAGGGCAGTTTGAGGATTAGGCTTAAGGGTAGAAGGCAGAGGGTTGAGGGATTAAGAGGGCATAGGGGTCGAGGGATTAGGGTTGAAGGGTTGAGGGTTGAGGGATTAAGAGGGTATGGGGTTGAGGGATTAGGGTTTAAGGGTTGAGGGTATGGGGGTTGAGGGATTAAGAGGGTATAGGGTTGAGGGACAGGGTTTGAGGGTTATGCTGATGGTTGAGGGATTAAGAGGGCAGGGGAAGGAGGATTAGGCTTAAGGGGTTGAGGGATTAAGAAGGTATAGGGGTTGAGGGATTAGGGTTTAAGGGCTAAGGGTTAAGGGTTGAGGGTTGAGGGATTAAGAGGGTATAAGGTTTGAGGGATTAGGATTTAAGGGTTTAGGGATTATGATTTATGATGTACGATTTAAGGGTAGATGGTGTAGGGTTGAGAGAGAGAGAGGAGGGTTGAGGGTAGAGGGTAGAGAGTTAAGGGTTTAGGGGTTTAGGGTTTAGGGTTTAAGGGTTAATGGTATAGGGTTTATGGTTTAAGGGTCCCACTCCCTCTCTCTCCCACTCCCTCTCTTAGGTCTTTCCCCCCACCATAACTGAATAAATATCTCCCTCTCAAGTCTCTCTCTCTCTCTCGGGTCTGACTCCCTCCCATGCTACCTAAACTAATTTTTGTCACTCTAATGCCCTCTCTCACAGTCCCTCTCTGTCAGGCCTCACTTACCTCCCACCCTACCTAGACAAATATATTTCACTCCAACCCCCTCTCCCACACTCCCTCTCTTTCTCTCCCCCTTTTCTTTTTTTGTATCTCTGATATCATCCCTCCCAACCCCTCTCCCATTGCCAGGTATTTTCCCCCACTATAACTAGATAACTCTCTATCCCTCTCAAGTCTTTATCGCTCTCAGGTCTCAATCGATACCACACTACCTAGACTAATCTCTCTCACTCCTATCACCTCTCTCTCTATCTCGATTGTCACTCCCTTTGTCTCTATGGGATCTCTCCATTTCAAAACAACACATTTGGCATGCATCGAATTTGGCGCTCTCCAAATTTGGCATGTGCCAGAATTGGCGCTCTCCAAATTTGGCGTGCACCAGAATTGGCACTCTGCAAATTTGGCATGTGCCAGAATTGGTGCTCTCCAAATTTGGCGGTGTGCCAGAATTGGTGCTCTCCAAATTTGGCGGTACGCCAAAATTGGCGCTCTCCAAATTTGGTGATACGCCAAAATTGGCGCTCTCCAAATTTGGCGGTACGCCAAAATTGGCGCTCTCTCCAACTTTGGCGAGGGCCAAATGTGTTTTACCTTGAAATGGTACAATAGGGGTTGACCCCGTGATTGAGGCCCACATGCTTCTGTTTTTGTCAGGTTCAGCACTTTATCCGATTTAGAAACACCTTTTTTTATGTAGTTGACTTCATGTTGTACCAATCTATGCTTGATCCATCACCTTTTTACGACCAATCTACATGGTAGACAATGTAGAAGAAGACATTTTGAAGTTTCTACATCATTTTATATTATCTGAGGTAATATATTCATTTTGGTAATATTGAAATGTTTATATTTAGTATATTTGTTTGTTTTTGACAATATAAACTAAATTTCTTTACTGATTTAATTAATCATAACAATTGGACATAGAATTCAACATTGAATTAGGTGGGATTTGCATAAAAAAGTTTAATTTTTATGAGTTTGAATAACAAAAAAATGAAAAAAATGACATTTACTTAACACAAATTTACTTATGAATTCTATTTTCATTGCTTATAGTAGTCCATTTCCAACATGGCTAGTGGAATTCACTCTATTTTTATTTTATTTTCAACTAATTTGGAAAACTTTTATTTTCAACTAATTTGGAAAACCTAATAGCTATCATCAATGTTAATGCAAGTTTCCATTAATTTTTTTGTTCCATAAAAATTTCACCTTCATCACATGTGCTTAGATAAATTCAAGTGAGTTGTCATAGTTGTTAATGCATGTTTCCATTCATTCATACCATTTACCTTTCTAATAAATAAAAAAATGGAAAATTTTGTGCAATTGAGAATTCTTATTGTCTTTCTAAGTTACCTCATTGGCAAAGTAATAGTGAATAATTATAAGATATAGCATCACAAACCCTTCTTTGAATTCATATTCTTCATGACTTCGTTGATAATCACAAATGTGGTTTTGAGAACAATAAACACAAGATTCTCTAGTTTTCATTTAGATGGAAACAACTTATACCCTAGGTTTGTGATGCAAAGAAGGGAGACAAAACCTTCAACAATCACAATTAGATCACTTTCAAACAATCTTCAATCTCAAAAACCTCAATTCAATGCTCAACTGACCAATTCACATTCACTTCCTTGTAGCATTCACAACAGAGAAAATTGTTCATATCTCATCATATCTTAGTCATTGGAACCCTCTCTAATGCATCTAAACACTAAAACCTTTCTTTAGGCCTTTCTATTCTTGAAACAAGGAGGGTTTATTCAAAATCAACGTTCCAGGCCTCTGGTGCAAGAGCACCTTGTAAGCTCAATTTTGTCAAAAAGGTCATCTTTAGTGAGCATGGTAAAATGCTAGGATTTTAGTTAATATTGAGTATTTTGTGTTCATTAAGGTCAATTAGACCATTTTATAATGTATTTGGAGCTAAGGGAGTTCAGTTGTGTCATAGCTTGTAATTTGGCAAAATGTGGTGAAAAAAGTTGCTAAAAGATGCAAAAGTTGCAGAGTTAGGTGCATGCAAGGTTAGGTAAGTAGAATATCAGTTATATGAATTAATATATGTTATTATGAGTCCATAAATGTGAGGATAACCTCAAGGAAGAGGTGAGAGTATGGAAAAAATAAAGAAGATCAAGAAGTATTCCCTATTTTTAGTGTAAAATTCTGAGTTTTGACTGGTAAATCTATGTTTCAGACCATTGTAAGGCCCCATAAAAGTGGTTCATGGTCTAAAATATATGGTCAATTTTAAAGGAATATATTACCTTTCATTTTTAGTTTATTTGATTGAATTTCATGGAGGTTTGTGAGTTTTATGATCATTTTGGTGCTAACGAGTATGAAACCCTATTTTGGGGTTTTGAACACTGAAGAATGCATGTATGAAATTTTCCTTCGCTAGATACCTCTAGAACTTAGTGAAATGAAGGCTGATAGGTTGTTTTCCATTTTCAATAAGGATTCAAGAGTTGAAGATTTGATGGAAGGATTTTGTGAATTGTTGTCCTAGTTGATTTCTTGTGTGTCTTGACCAAAACTCTAGGTTTCAAGTAAGGGTTTGAGGAAATAACAGTGCTAAAGGTTGGGAGTAAGTTTTTAGAGCATGTGCAGGATATTTTTAAAGTGTTTCAAGTATTTTTTGGGTGTGGTGTATTTATGAATTCTGGGTTTCAATAAACCCCTAGGGGAAACCTAGTTTGAAATAGCTTAGAGTGAGGGTTTGAAGGTTGGTACTCTATTGAATGTTCTAGTCCCTAAAATAGGTGAAATATGTGGTTTGACAACCTAAAAAAATACTATCCATGGAGATCAAGAGATTTGAAGGTGTTTAAAGGAGTGTCTCTTTGTAAGAGTGGCCTTATTGGACTAGTTTCTTGAGTGGAACAGGGCTAGTTTGAGGTATTTTCTCCAAAAGAGTTTATATTAGCTTTGAGATATGTTTTAGGCCGTGGAAAAGGGTATCTGAAAATGCTGTTATAGTCTTCATAAGTTACCTAGTTCATTATATATGAGTGACTTTCCTATGAGGAAGGATTACTATTTTGTAAGTGGTTAAGGAGTGAGTGATACAAAATTGGTGAAGGGACACCTACACCTTGTATTTAAATAAAATGTATTCTTGGAAGGTCTAATAGACTAGGTTGAATTTTCTTGATTAATAAGCAACGAAGAAGTTGCAAAATATATTGAATTGTAAAAGTTGTCAATCAATGTCAATGATGAAAAATGAGGTCTAGGTGGATAGAGTGTGGAATAGGTTTTATTTTCATGTTTTCTTTCATGAATAAGGTAAATCAAGACCATTTAAGGTGTATTAGGTTGAGTTTTAAGTCTTGGTGGTCAAATGTGCAAAAAAATCCATTCTTGCTACAAAATTGTCAATATTTAAATTTGTAGCCTTTTGAAGGAAAATCCTTGAATTTGGATGTAAATGTGCAAGAATGAGGTCTAAAAAATTTTAATAAGGTGAATTAAAGGTATTTTATTTATTTAGGAGTCCTTAGGTGTCAAACTTAAAAAGTTGCAAAATTCATGTAATGTTGTCATGTGTAAAAGGTCTAAAATGCAACTTAATGAAGATTAGAAGGTCTTAATGATTAAAAATCAGTTATGGGCATTGTAGGGAGTTGGAATGAAATAAAAATATGTATAATAACCTTCAATTCCTTGAAGGAGAGGTTGTTGGTTGATTTGTAACCCGTTTTTGGTCAAGAAGAATGTTATTTTCTAGAAATTTACTAGTTTCTCTCACTTTTCTTGTTGTTGTATGGCTTGTACAGAATCTAAGATGATCTAAAACTGGTTGGATGTTGTAGATTAATGAATTATATTTCATTTCACCTATTTATAGGTTCTAACTCTTTGTATAGCGAAAGTTATCTTGTTTTTACTGTTGCTACCTACTTTCATAGTGTTCTTGGATTGAAGGGTTTCATGATGTAATTCAATCCATTCCACTTTTTGTGCCTACTGTAACTTGTGGAATGGGTCCTATAAATTTTAAAATACATTCCTAACCTATTTATAATGTTTTTGGGTCAAGGTTGGGTGTTTGGGATGATGTTCTAGGACTGTAGCAAAGTATTTTCATGGTGAAAATGAGGGCTTTAAGTGGTGTTTTGATAAAATGTGGGAAGGAATGTCCATGTAATGTATTATTCACCATGTGCAGGGTCTGGTAAGTGTGTTTGGTGCTTTTTATGGGTCTGGAAGGTCTGAGAGATAGGAGTTTCATTAAAACCCCAAGTATTTTGCTTGAAATTGAGGGTTTGTTGTATTAGGGGTCTAGAGGTCTAGGACCTGGAAAAAAATCAGGATATTGGAGGTTTTGACACATAACAGACTAGTTTTTGAGGAGTTTGATTGAATATCTAGTGTTTAAAAGGTACTCTCTTTGTAAATTCGACCAATTGAATAGCCTTTTCCAAGGTGGGTCTATTGGAAGTCAATGTTGGTCCAAAGGAGTTGATGTTGGAGTTTACCTATGTTTTATAACTTGAAAATGGGTATCTTAATCATCCATGATTTTGTCAAGTGTTTTGGAAAATCTTGGTGAAAAGGCCCTTGAACCAGGTTACCTATGCTACAAGGGAAAGCTTGATAGAAGTTAGGAATTTTAGTTGAACATCTAATTTTGCTTTGGAATCTGACCGATTCTCATTGATTTGGTGTATTGATTGGTTTCCACCCCTCTCTGCATAAAAAATGGTGTTTCTTGGTAAGTTAAGTGATCAAGTTGTGTTTGGTTTATTATTTTAATCTTGTTAGATGCATTAATAGGCTCATGCGAAGCCCTTATACCTTAGTGTGGATTGGAGTCCTTAGAAGCCTATTTTATTTTGATGAAACTTTGAAAGAGTGTGTAAGTCTATTAGGATTCTTCCTCTAAATATTTGAACAAGTTCATTGTGGATCCGTACATGTACTGCATCAACCTCTAGCTACTTTGATAATTCCATCTTATGAAAAATGTTGTCTAGCATAGACATGTTTGATAATTCCAAACAGCTCGCTGCCTTATTTCATAAAATGCTTTGGTGTGTTTCATATTTAATGCAATGTAATCAACGATATCAATATTTTCATAAAATGCATTACTTACTTTTGGTCTATGTGTGTTTGTGGTTCTAGGTGTGTTTGTGAACATGTAGCATTGAATGTCATGCTGAGGAAATGACCAAAGCCTCTAACACCAGAAGAACCTGTAGTTAAAAATGCAAGGAGAAGAGAATAAAAAAATGTAGCTCGTGAAGCAAAGGAATTGCAGCACATACATCCAAAATTTCCTGTGCAATCTAAGAGAGATGTCAAATTGGAAAAACAAAGGGCACGAATGAGGAAAGTTTGTGGAAGGACAGGAATGGATACCAAAGTATGGGGCACATAATCAACCATAGGTGAAGCTCAATGCACATCTCCAGTTGAAGACACATTGGCAACAACATGTGGTTTTCCAAGTATATCGGAAATCACATCTCCAATTGAAGAAACACCATCAACAACATTGTGTTTTGAAAGTACATTAGAAAATACATCTCTATTTGAAGGCACTCCACAAACGACATCTCAAGTTGGAGGTACAACATAGTTTACATGTCAATCTCAAGGTATTTCATCAATTGAACCTTAGATTGAAGGTACGCGATCTATCCCTGATGTTGTTGACCTTCCCAATGTTGAGACAAATTAATATTTGAGAACTCCTAGAGTTTTGCAAAGAAAACTTACATTTTTTATTGATATTGATTCTAATTTTTTGAAATGGATGCCTAATAAGATTCCAAAACATACATATCAAATATATGCACAAAGGATATGGAGTTTATTTTTGTGAGGCTAAGTGAGTGTGGAAGATGCCAACTATTTGTTGAAATGATGAGGCAACTCAAATTTAGGCCCACCATGAAGGCTCTTGGGCTAAGATTTTTGAATGACTCAAGTGAAAATTCCATTGTAAAGAAATTGATGAGTGCATACAAGAGCGTGGCTTCTACCTCAAGCATGAAGGATAGTTGTGCCACACGACGTGTGATGACAAAAACACTGTTAAGCAGTCAAATGAGGAACAAGGTGAACCTTAAAAAGGCAAGTAAGTGTTTGAAAATAAGTAGATCATCTCTAATGAGAGCCAAAGGAAGGCGTGAAAGAGTGGAGGATCCAAATAGCAATGAGTTATGGGCATTCTCAGGTAAGTGTCACAGAAAGATACAAGCATTGCTCAAGGATTGAGATCTTTAATAGTGGATTATTGGAAGGATAACACAAGGACCTCTCCTAATCAAAGAGATGTTGTAAGAAGGAGAATTGGTAGTAAAATCTGTGAGCCACATCCAATACATTATTTGGATACCACTCAAACCCAATTTTTTGCTGATTTTGTATAAAATTTTCCTGAAATTAAAATATGTCAAGGTATTTTTAAATGCTAAAGCCTTTTTATGTCAAAATAAATCACACACGCACTACTTGTTGTAGGGTTCATATCGATTTTTATAACCATTATGATGTTTATTGACGTATATTTGTAGATATGCATACTGACAATGTTTTTCAAGAATGTAACATAATGCCTCCACCTAAATCATCAAGGAAATTTTTGTCTTCCATTTTATACATGTGAAAGAGATGATGGTCAATTTTTTTACAAGAATCCATGTTTGGATGGCACATGTGATCATTGTGGTGGCATGCAACATTTTCCAATTTTCCAACACATGGCTAGTACACACA
This sequence comes from Sequoiadendron giganteum, assembly GCA_007115665.2. NCBI lineage: Eukaryota > Viridiplantae > Streptophyta > Pinopsida > Cupressales > Cupressaceae > Sequoiadendron > Sequoiadendron giganteum. Next base: position 98,432,925 of record VCHN02000014.1, read on the forward strand.
CAATTGGAGACAAAATTTTGGAATTTGGAAAATATAAGACAGTGGCATACAATCTAAAAGATGGGAAAGAAGCAAAGAAGTGTGAATTGTTCAGTAATAAGATTCTAGTGTATCAGTTTATGGTAATTCTCTGTGATTAGGTGGTCTATGAGTATGCAAGGCATACACATAGAGCACAATGGTTGGACTCACAATTCAAGTTATGCAAGGACACATTTCCACTCATCATATTGTTTGAGTTGTCGAATTTGCTGAGAACTACACACTACAGCCACAAAATGAGGTGCAATCACAGTACTACAACTCCCCGTAGGTTGCTATATTTGTACATATAGCATTCATTCATGCAAATTATAATATAGAGGAAAATAGGAAAGTATTGAGGGAGTATCACTTTTACATCGGTGATGATCACACACATTCTATAGAGTTTGTGCAAGGTTGATTTCATATGTTCTATGTTGATCTAGCTAGCAGGGGCATATCATTTAGTCAGCATATCATATGGTCAGATAATTGTACATCACAATTCAATAACACCAAAATGTTTTATTGGTTGAGCAGGATGCATAGGATCAGTTGTGTTCAACATATTGGAAACTTCTTAGAGGTCGAGCATGGTAAGGGGGAGCATGATGGAGCAGGTGCATGTATCAAAAGAGCCCTAGCACAAGAAGAGTTAAAGTACACAAACATCGTAAAGTTAATAGATGCAAGATCAACTGTCCAGTGGTGTAATGGTGCAATGGGTCCAGGTAGCGAAGGTAATTCTTTAGTTCGTAGATTTTTTCATTTAGTAGATGATACTAACATTGTAAAATATGAGGATTTTTGTACACTAATAGGATCGAGCAAGCTACACTCTTTTAGAAGCTCCAATGCAAGTACATGGACTATCCACACGCAGAAGATGGCATGCTTTTGTTCTGTATGTACACTTCAAGCATGGAATGATTATGAGTCAACAGAGTGGGTTGATGAATGGTCTATAAGAATTCTAACCCCACTTGACACTTATCAGCTCCTGACGACTCTAAAAATTATGGAGATGCAATCATCCATTGACTTTGATAATGTATCAGACCTACTAGAGCTAGGTAATAGATCTTACTTATAGGTTTTATTATGATGCTTAGTAAATACATATAACAAGATGAACATATCAATGCAAGGAATGTTTATGTGGTGATTGAAGATGAATACAATGAAGAGAGTACATATTATTACCTGTTTCGTTGTATCGAGGCCAAAAAGAAATTGGAGGCCCCAGTTGTAGACAGAGAAAACATAGAGTATCCTATAGGTTTGGTGGTTGTTACTGGAACATGGCTTCAAAGGTATCCAGTTAAGAAGGTTACATGTTGGTTGTTTGAGGAATTCAACACACATCAGAAGATTCTTCACTACTCAAACCTTGTCGTCGCCACCAACATTCATTTGATCAAATATAAGGGCAGACCTACAAACAAGAACTTGTGGAAAGTGTGTGAGTCTGACCACGAGGCAATACTTGACACAATAAAGAGTAGAGCAGACCCAAATGGTTCACTGGAATGATTTGTAAGTATGCACATTGAATTTGTAAAGTCATGTTATTGATCATTGCTTTCTTTCAAGCGTTTAAGTTTAATTGTATAAGGGTTAGCAAAATTGCATTAATGTAGATATGTAAAATGATGGTTATATGTTTCTCTCTATTGAGCACCTTTAAGTTGGTATTCTGATCAATAACAAGGAGGTTAACCAATTACAAATGCAAGTTCATCCAACTCAAACCAACATTTTTCCCTAACAACTCTTTTTCATCAACTCTTCACTATTTCAACCTAGTTTCCTTATACGTGTTCAAACACCAAAACCAGGGTAGAACTATTAACCCTCTTAACAAAAACACAAACCATTTAGGGTTTTAGATACCCATTATGCTCATTCAAAACATATCTCAAATGGGAATATCACTCTTTTGTACCAACACCTTGCAATCAGGCTTTTTCACCATTTTAGACCCCCAAATAGGTCACTTTTCCAAAGGACCTATATCTTAAAAATTCCTTTTCACCCAAATTTTGATTGGACAACACTCACCAATGAACAAAACCCAAAATTCCACAATTAATTTGTAGAGACACGTTTCCCAAACCACCCTACCATGATACCATCATTTCTTGCTCTTTACATGGGGGTTTATTGAAAAACAATCTTTCACGGCTTTCCTAACCCAACCAATACCTCCAACACTTCATAAAATACCTGAATGAACTCAAAAGGATAGAAGATCTTTGCTTCCCCCAAGTTTCCTATCATTTTCCCACTCAAACCACTCAATTTCACCCAAATTAGGTCACTTTTTCAAAGGGATTATACTTTAAGCTTTCCATTTCACTCAGAATTAAATTGGGAAGCCCCATTTATCCTCAAAAAATCATTCATCCAAGCACCAAATCACAAAACCCTCCTTTTAAGCCAAATAACGTAGGGCTTATTGAAAATCACACATCCAACCCTCACCAAAACTTGCCAATACCTCAAACAGGTCTAAATACCTTTGCCCAAACTTAATTCATCAAGAATAACACTGCACAACCTTTTTACACACTTTACTATCTCAAAACTTGACTATTTCACTTCGAAAAAACAAATTTTCACTCTAGGGCTTCATGACCAACAAAACACTCGACCTCCCCTGCACAAACTCCAAATTCCCACATTAGTTTATTGATTTTGTAGACCCATTCCTCAAGTTACAATGGCCACAATGGGAGGAATGGGTCAGTTTACCATATTAAATGGCTTTCAAACCTTATTTGACAACATCTTGATTCATTCATCCTAACTAGACTCAACTCAAAAAATGGAGGACAATGTGCTATTCACCATATTCCCTATTAGTGTTTGATGTCATATGAATTTATGACTGTCATTGATCCTTTTTTGATTGTGACTGTAGGTAATACTCAATTTTGTCAAAGTTTAAGAAAAGAACATCGGTTGGTGGTGCAAGTGTTCAGTATGAGAAACATCGGTTGCTGGTGCATTTTCTAGATCATTGAGAGATGAGAAAGTAGAAAAGGGCCACTTAACCATTGTAGGACCTTCAATCGACCTCCTTATCTAGCATGCATGAAGGTGATAGTAGGTCTTGTCAGGTGTATGACTGACATTATCTAGTTATTGCTCTTTTAATGATTTTTCTGTGAATCCATGTCTAAGATTTATAGGCTTTTGCAGGTTTTTTGTGGACCAAATTCCTATGAGAGTACAAAACCATAGAGAGGCTACTACCCATGTGTTTCATAGGGAGCAGTAGATTTACATGTTTTGAAGCATTTTGGAATGCAAATAACTGGGCCAGCTGAAGTGGATTGGATAAACGAAACTGGGCAACAACTCATTTTGTTTCTTCTTGTACAATATATTTCATGATTTGTGCTGCAAATGGGAGTATTATTTCCTTGCATGTATTGCTACAAGTATTGTCAAATGGGAATATTTTCAAGATGTTCTTCCATCGCTATTGTAATATTTCTCATTGACTTAGTGTATTTTTTGATATAAAAAAAAATGAGAAATTAATACATGCAAATGTGTATATTCCTTAATATATGCCTCAATTAAATGTGTATATTACATTTTAAACTAGTTGTAATGCTTCATGGTTTACATTTAAAGTTTTATTGAAGGAAAATCATGTGGATTTATGAGTAAGAATGAAATAATGTCTAATATAATTGTACAAAGGCATATTTTATTGCCCCTACCTTGTCAATCCTACCGAATTGGCAAGCTACTGAGCTCACTGGCTTGCCAATTCCGTAGGATTGAAAAGTTAGGGGAAAAATATGCCTCATAGAAATTGATGCAACCTAATCTCTAACATACCTCAATTCCACCTAAGACTCCTTTGGAGCAACTTTCTAAAAACTTGAAAACAACGCTGTCCAACCTCACGTTTTCATGTAAAAACACCCCAAAAACATCAACTACCATCCTACAACTGACTCCAACCAATTTTCAAACTCGTTATGGATGTTGGAGTACAAAATTGCACTTTTTTACATTGGGCAACATTAACTAGTCTACCAAATCACCAATTCCTCCATTTTTAGGGTGTGATACACCCTCTAAAATAACAAACCCCAAAACCCTCCTCATTCACAAGTTAGGCAAGGGTTTTTTGAAAAACCATACTCCAAACCTTCCCATAGCCAACCAAATCTTGAAACACCTTCAAAAATTTCTGCACAAGGTTAAAAGTTCAAGAGATATCGCTGCCCCCAAATATTTCTTCAAACCCTAGCACTAAACCACCATTTTCCACTAAAAAATACACTATTTGACATCTACGACATCACCTAAAAACCCTCTATTCGCCTCCCTTGCACACAAAATTTTTCACACATTTTTTTTAACCCCAACTAAGCCTTTCCATCAAGTTATAGAAGCATACAATGGGTGGAAGGCTTAATATGACATTTTAATGCACTCAAAACCCTTAAAATAGGGTATACAGACCAACCCTCAGTAATTGGCTTCTAAAATGTACAAAATCACTTGAAATCCAACCAAACCAAAACTAAAATGGAGGTTAGTCTACTGCACACCTAATTCCATCGAAAAAAGAGCACAATTGCTCTGAGCTACGTTCAACCAGTTCGATCCCTTAAGGGTCAAAAGGGAAAAATGGCATTAATCTTTGATGAGGTATTACTCATAAACCGTAGTTCTTACAAAATATCTGTCAGAACCTACAAGATCACATTGGGCCCCTCTATAATAACCTCTCTCGATTTTTTCTATCTCGGAGGCATTTTCTTGTGGTGTCTAGTTTTCACTTGATGAAACTAAGTGTCAAATGCAAGTAGTGGAAAGTTGCAAAGTGGTGCAACTTTCATTCTGCAGCTCATGTGACCAAATGGACTATTCCAACGCATCCGAATATGTATGTTTACGCTAGGCATGGTCCTCTTTTTCACCCAAACACACAGAATCGCTTTGAGCTACATTGAACAAAATCGATCCCTTAAGGGTCCAAAGTGCAAAATAGCTACAAACTTCAACATGCTATTACTCAGATACCATGATTCTTAGAAAATTCCCGTATGATTCTACAAGATCATGTTGGGCCCCTCTACAATAACATCTCTCAATTTTTTCTATCTCAGAGGCATTTTCCTGTGGTGGTGAATTTTCACTTGGAGAAAAAGTTGTCAAATGCAAGTAGTTGAAAGTTGCAAAGTGGTGCAACTTTCATTCTACAGCTCGTGTGACTAAATAGACCATTCCAACACATCTGGGTGGGTATGTTTATACTATGCATGGTCCTCCTTTGCACCCAAATGCACGGAATCGCTCCAAGCTACATTCAACCGGATCGATCCCTTAAGGGTCCAAAGTGCAAAATGGATGCAAACTTCAATATGCTATTACTTAGATGCCATGATGCTTAAAAAATTTTCATCTGATCCTACGAGATCAAATTGGGCCCCTCTATAATAACCTCTCTTAGATTTTTCTATCTCTGAGGCATTTTCTTGTGGTGGCGAATTTTCACTTGGGGAAAAACTTGTCAAATGCAAGTAGTTGAAAGTTGCAAAGTGGTGTACTTTCGTTCTGCAGCTTGTGTAACCAAATGAACTATTCAAACACATTTAGGTGGGTACATTTATGCTAGGAATGATCCTCTTTCACACCCAAACATGCAGAATCGCTTCGAGCTACGTTCAACCAGATTGATTCCTTAAGGGTCCAAAGTGCAAAATGGCTGCAAATTTAAGCACGCTATTACTCAAATAACGTAACGCTTAGAAAATTATTTTTTGATCCTACAATATTGTGTTGGGCCCCTCTACAATAACCTCTCTCAGATTTTTCTATCTCGGAGGCATTTTCCTGTGGTGGCAAATTTTCACTTGGAGAAAAAGTTGTCAAATGCAAGTAGTTGAAAAATGCAAAGTGGTGCAACTTTCGTTCTGCAACTCATGCGACCAAATGGATTGTTCCAACGCATCTAGATGGGTACATTTATGTTAGGCATGGTCCTCTTTCACACCCAAATACGCGGAATCGCTCCAAGCTACGTTCAACCAGATCGATCCCTTAAGGGTCCAAAGTGCAAAATGGTTGCAAACTTCAACATGCTCGTATTCAGACACCATGATGCTTAGAAAATTCTTTTATGAGACTATGGGATCATGTTGTGCCTTTCCACAATAACCTTTCTCAGTTTTTTCTATCTCAGAGGCCTTTTCTCATGGTGGTGATTTCTCACTTGGGGAAAAAGTTGTCAAATGCAAGTAGTTGAAAGTTGCAAAGTGGTGCAACTTTTGTTCTACAAATCGTCTGACCAAATGGACTGTCCTGACGCATCTAGGTGCGTATGTTTACACTATGAATGGTCCTCTTTCCCATTGAAACACATGGAATCGCTCCGAGCTACGTTCAACCGACAAAATCCCTTAAGAGTCTAAAGTGCAAAATGGCTGTGAACTTCAGCATGCTCGTATTTGGATACCGTGATGCTTAGAAACTTCTTATCTGAGCCTATGGGATCATGTTGGGCCCCTCTACAATAACCTCTCTCATTTTTTTCTATCTCAGAGGCCTTTTCCTGTGGTGGTGATTTATCACTTGGGGAAAAAGTTGTCAAATACAAGTAGTTGAGTGTGTGAAAATGACTTTTTAGCCATTCCACTCATTGTATCCTACTGTAACTCAGTGGAATGGAATAATTAGGGGTAGGGAACATATGTGCATGGTTTCTTGAGTAGGGGAGGTGAGTTGAGTGGTTTGGTGTGATGCCCTAGTTGGAAATTTGATGAGTTTTGATGAAATTCAGTGGTTTAAGAGTGGAAATGGTTGAAATCCTTTGGGGCAGCAGTTTGTAAGGGACTTTTAAGCATGTGTAGGTTCTTTTAAGAATTTTTGATGCATTGGAAAGGTGTTATGATTTGTGGGAATAGGATTTTCAATAAACCCGCCCATTTTAGGCTTTTAGCCATAGCAACAAGGTAGTGAATTGTTTGATAAAATTCTTTGGTAAACATGTACGAAAAATGTGGTAGCATAGACAAGGTAGTGAATTGTAAGAAAAAATGCCTCCAAGAAATGTGGTCTCATGGTGATGGAATGTCATGACAATCCATAGATGTGAGGATTTGTGACTTGAGGATTGTGATTAATGATTGGAATTGTGTTTAGTGAGATTGTAGGACCTCCCCTACTGCATCAATGTTTTAGGGTTTTATCCATAGCAGCAAGGCAATTAGCTATTTGATATAATTCTTTGATAAACATGTATGAAAAATGTGGTAGCATAGAAAAGGCAGTAAAATCTTTGAAAAAATGCCTCAAAAAAATGAGGTCTCATGGTGATGGAATGCCATGACAATCAAAAGCAATTTGATTTTCATGGCATTCTGTCACCATGAGATCACATTTATTTGAGGCATCTTTTGAACTAGTTCACTGCCTTCTCTCTGGCTTCTCATGGAATTCCATCACCACATTTATTTGATGCATTCTTTCAAATAATTCACTGCCTTGTCTACGCTATTGCTTAATATTATGCTTTTGATATTTTTTTTTGAAGCATCCATAGCTTGTTCAAAATCACTTGTTTTAGGCTTTTAGCCATAGAAACAAGGAAGTGAACTGTTTGACAAGATTCTTTGGTAGAAATGTATGAGAAATGTGGTAACATAGACAAGGTAGTGAACTATTTGAAAAAATACCTCAAAGAAATTTGGTCTCATAGAATGCCATGATAAAAAAATGCAATTTGCAGCTGCTCCTAGTTATTAGTTAATATGCAATGTGAAGAAAATGCATAACTTCTTAGGTTGAATTTGTACAAACTATATTGTAATTGAAATTTTGTCATCTATCAGCATCTAGTTATTAGTTATGCAAAGTGAAGTAATGCTTTGACTTTGAAAGATGTGCAATGCAATGTAATCAACAATATGAATATAAACTACAAAAATGCATTTTTTATAATTCATTAGTTAAAATATTTATTGAATTTCTCTCTATATCTCTATATGCTATGGAAATACCTTTCAATTTTTTTAAAAAAAGTTTTTATCTCTTCTACAATTTTTTCAAAAACTCTTATACTTTTGGTTTGTCAAAATTTTCCCCAAAATATTTTTGTTGCTATGCATTGGAAGCATTAAGCATACACATGAATACACACAATATAGGTGAAGTATACATGTGAATAAGTGAAGCGTACATGTGAATAAGTGAGGCACAAGTAATTGAAGAATTCCAAAGGATACAAACCACCGAAAATGGAGCTTATTTACACAATACACTTTAGATGGGGCTTATTGAGCATTCAACAGTAATTAATTAAGCATTAGATGTAAACAAAATCCATGCCTACAACATTGAAGCATAAAATTTACATGATACACATGATAACATCATTCAAGAATGGTAGTAGCAAAATAAGAATTTCTTTAATAAAAAAGCCAAAAGGTTATACAATGATATATATTGATAAAATTATATATAATATATCCAAAAAAACCATATAGGCTTAGTACAAAGGAGCCATATGGACATAAAATGCCACGTATATATCGATAGTAAAAAACATATGTTCCAAAATTCCACATAGGCATACAAAAAACAACCCTAATACATAGTCATTTCCCTCTAGGGGAGGGAAATAGATCCCGTGTTGCCTTCGAAATTCGGTTGGATGGAGTGACTATTGCTTCTCTTGTCTTTCGAACACGCTCACTAGTCCTCCTCTCTTCACTTTGGACCTTCAACTGATACAATAAAAAGTAAAGATGTTAATAGATAGAAATTGAATTATGGAATGGCATATAACAAAATATATAATCACTTACCACATACATATAGTCATCATGCACATTTACAACATTACCATGTCCACAATTTGGAGTGACAACCACCTGTAGCAACCATCAAGATAGAAATTATGCTACATAAAAGTATCATGAAAATTTTCTATAATAGACCATAAAAGAGAAAATATAATGTCAAATCAACTAATCTATTCCATACCTCTCTCAATGGATCAGAACTGGCTATTGTTGCAGCAACTCCATGGTCCATTGTGCCACCAACATCACTAGGTTTGTCTCTTGTCAACAACTGCAAATGAAACAAGATCTCAAGTATCATGTTGATATAAAGACCAAGAGGGGATAATGGAACATAAGGTGAAATAAGAGAGGGTAATGGGATGGGAATAGAAGGGTGATGTAGAGAGGGGGCTCAAACTCATTCAAAGCGACAACTTTCCTTCAAGAGGCATATAACAAGATTAAAATGGACTATTAGAGTAATCCAAACAATCCTCAAAGCTTGACAACAATTGGGAGTGTAATTTCTCACTTTCACCCATGTAACCTAGCAGTAGTGCAAACTCAGTTTTTAGCCTTTAACTCCCATTCTTTCCAAAACACTTGACAATTAGAAGGTGGATTCAGATACCCATTTCAAAGTTATACAACATATATCTTAACTAGATACAAGTCTTTTAGACCAATCCCTTGAAATTAGACCCTCAACACTGTCCTAAGCCATGAATTAGGCCAGATTTACAAAGAAACATCCCTTTAAACTTAACACAGACCCTTGAAACCTTGGGGAAAAATTTCCTATGCCCTCAAACCTCTAAAACCACAATCAGCACCCATGTTTGACACCTCCAACATAACAAACTCCAAAACCCTCAATTTCATGCCACGTCAAGAGGGTTTATTCAAAGTACCACTTGCACAACCTCCTAGACCATGCCACCAACTTAGACATGTATATTATAAACCTAATATGCTAAACATTTGGAAAAAACTCCACAATCTCATTGATTTCCACAAACCCTAGACCCAAGGCCCCATCTTCATGTATTTTTCTTCACAAAACTCATCAAGACAGTAGGTTTATCTCCTTAGTTCCTTCTCCACAACTCTAATCATGCAACCTATAGCCTAATCATACTCCCTATGGACCATTACACTAGTTACAATAGGTACAGTCAGTGTAAGGGCCCTTAAATCATGATTTTGGTTACAAAGTCCTCAAACAAGATGTCCTCGGCCTGTCACAAGAAAACAAGGATATTTACCACAAATCACAATGGATATCCATCAAACCTATTCAAAAATATTGTTAACACCTACCACCACAAATTAGAATGAATTACATGGCACAATCAAACTATATGGGCTCGTATAGGCCTGCAGATGACAAGAAAACCTAGAAATTTGATGAAAAACATAGATATTCTTATTACTAATGCTTCAAACTTCAAGCCAACATTACAAAATGAGTTTTCATTCCTTTTTAAAGGATTATCCTCATGAAACCAATGCCTAACTTCCTTAAAACTAATTTTTAAACCTCTCATGACCATTGCATTACAAATTTGTTGCATTTATGCAACTCACAAATTTGGCACTTTCAAGTTTTGACTCTTTATTGTTTCCTAGACCCTCTTAAACACCTAAACTATTAAAAATAGTCTAATGATACCTTATTCAACTAAGAAAACATGAATTACTCAAGAAAACATCATCTTATCTACCTTGACACCCCTTGTCAACTTTGACAATTCCTTCCACATGACTTGCAAACCTTACAAGATGAATACAAAAGCCCCTCAAAGTTGATAAATTACAATAGAATGGTCACATTGGACCTTATTAAGACTCAAGAACTCAACTCAAAAATTATAACACACCTTTCCTATCAGACACATAATGAAGAAACATAGAAAAGAGTGGTGCCCCTGCACCAAAGGGATTAAAGGAACATAGGATGAACTAGTATAGATTGATGGGATGGGCTAGGATGGGATAAAAAAATATAGGGTGGACAATTAGAGGTTAATGAGATGTGATTATTAGGGAATAATGCAACATAGGGTGAATTAGGAGGTGTCTAGGGTTTGACTATAGTACTCGAAGTGTGAACTTGACCTGTGTGTAGAAATAATAGAGAAGAGTTATCTAGGATGAAACGTGGATAAATATGGTATAACATAGGATGATATAAAGGAACATAGGGTGGAACATAGGGGATCATGGAAAATCTCTAGGGTGAAATAATAATGGGTACAATAAGATGGGAGTAGAAGGACATAATGGCACATAGCATGGAAGATATTAGTGGGATGGGCTAGGAGGGGATCATGGAAAATAGGGTGAACTATTAAATGTTAATGGTATGGGATTATGAAGGAATAAAGGAATAAAAAGTGAATTAGGAGAACATAATGTAACACAATCAAGGAATACAAATGCAATGTTTATGTTTCTTATCAATTTTTTAGATTTGTATATATGCAAAATTATGAAAACTAGCTAACATAGTTTTACAACACCATTAATGAATAAAGGCTACTTGAGTGTACGTTGTTTGAGGATATGAATTGTGAGGTGTGGAGGAAGAAGGTGCACCAAGAAACTTCTTGAAATCCAAAGCATGTTATGAGACAAACATTCAAATATAACATTCAACTGTTCAAATACAATAATAATATCTTTAATACTAGTTGCAAACCTTTGGAATCATCATTGAGAATGTATAAGGGTCTGTAGGAATAGAGCATGCATCATGAATAGTGGGACCCTAAAATTTCATCATATAAAAATTCTACTAATTTAGTTATTCTTAAATTTCAAAATATAATTTAATAAACAACATTAACATAACTTGCTAAATTTTACCCGAGTTTCAATGCCGAATGTATCATTTAGAATATCATCTATGAAAGCCATCACCTTTGCAACTGATGTAGGATGTGTAGCTACATCACGAGAACTCTGATAATCATAATGCAAAAAACACCACAAGTGCCACAATGGTGGGGTGGAGCTCGGGGCCTACACGTCTCCTCCACACCAGGCTCTACTAGAGGACTCACACACTGTAAAATGGTTTGGGTGAGTGAGTCAATCAACTTCAGTGTGTCCACCTCTACACCGTCCTTAACAATGGAAGGAACAACGATATGATCCACCATGGGTCTGGCCAAGGCTTTTGGTGCCAACTGTGGATTACGTCATGCATCAGGTCTATCATGTGTGGATCCCCCACCTCTACCTTGAAAGTCTAAAATGTCAAAATAGTTTAGCATTCTATTGAGGACAAACTCACAATAGAGTTTCCTCAAAAAGTATTGTGGCAGCTCATGGTTATTGCATGGAGGTTGGTCAAATACCATCCACCACCACTCCCAAAATTTGTTTTTAATTAACTCATGGTGGCACCAATGGATGGGGAACCTCCTACATGCATGCGACAAAGGTTCATTGGTTCTTAGGTCTATAAATAGGGCACACAAGTCGGCTTTGCTAGTTTTTTGTTTTTTGACATTTGCATATGACAAACCACTAGCATAAAATTGTCTCATCTCATGCCTCTTATTTGACCAAAAATTCATTTGCTCGCTCATTTCTCCTACATGAGTTACAATTGACTTCAATGATTCAGCAATCCCTCTCCTATAAGGGTGGGTTTTGACATGTTTGGTTAATCTTCCAATTAATTGTTGAATGTCTCTTTTAATGTTTTCAATTTGATTTTTAATATTTTCTTGTGTTCCTTGAGGATGCCTATGAATTGATGGAGGGGTTTCGGGTTGTTCTTGTATAGGAGGCTCTTCGTGAGGGGGTGATTGTGAATTCTCAATGTTTCGAGGTGGAGATCATTGATTCCCGAAGAATTAGAAAAAAGTTTTATTATAAAAACCTATTTAAATTTGCATTCTAAATCAAATTCGAAATAAATAGAATAAAAATACATACCTCTTTGCAATCTTCAAACTCTTTGAGGTTTTGGCGGCATCCTCATGGAAAATGGAAAGCTAAGGATGCAAATAATGGACGAGATTTGGCGAGTGCAAGTTGTAGACCTGAAATCCTCTTTCTCAAGCCACAGGTTGAAGAGAAATGAGGGTTTGAAACCCGTTTTTTGGCTTTTATGTCAACTAAGCCATTTGGCGCTTGCCAATTTGGCATGCACCAAATGGCTTATTTCAGGCTTTTTTTTTTTTCAATTTTGCACCTAAATTGTGTCACAAATTGGTGTACTTACCCGAAACTTCTATGAGCTTCACAACTTGGTGTCCTATTATCAATACTCATATGAGATGTAGTTTGAGACTCATGTCATCCCGTGATACATCATTCACCATGGATATTGGGTTCTCCAACTCTTTCACTAATAGTTTTGATAATCAACCCTCTATGGATCATAGTCTTCCTACCTCATTTCAAGTGACTTCCCTACCTACAAATAATGTGCATGATGTTGAAACAATGGTTGCTAATGTCCCAAAAGAAAACATAAGAAGGATAGATGAAGAAATAGAAAAATTGAAAAACTTTGTGACTTCTGAAATAATTGCTAGTAGTGTCATTCATGCTTTAGATAATGTGAGGAAGATGCTTGAAAATCAACATGGAATAGAGATTGTGCAAATTCTAGCTCATATTGTTGATAAGAAAATCCTTACCATGACTAGTTGTGCTCAAGCTTTGGGGTATACTCAAAGCAAATGTGGAAATTCAATGCCTCCTTCCACAACCCTTACCTCTATTCCTACATATTCTAGTACTCATGTTACCACAACCATTCAATCTACTAGAAATGTCAACACTTCCTTAGGTATTTCCATTGGGAATCCTTCTACCTTTGTGAATTCAAATCTCATATCTCCTTAACCACCCCCCCTCAAAAATCTACAATTCACTTGCCCTCCATGTACATAAACCACTCCACCTAATTCACCTTCATCTCACAATACCAACAATGATCCCATCCTTAACACACTTTTGCAAAACATGTCACCCCTTCAACAAAAATCACCACCTTAAACCAAAACAATAATGACCAATCTTCACAATACATCGAAACCAATCCATTATCCTTGGAGATATTTAGAACACAAATTCCACAAGGTATAGAGGTTCCTAGGTTTGAGAAATATGGTGGGAAATGAGATCTTGTTAGTCATGTTTCCACTTACACAACCCTATGTAGTGACTTCATTTTTTAAGATAAACTTTTGGCTAAACTCTTCCCTCAATTATTGAAAGATGATACTTTAGAGTGGATTTTATCCTTATTGAATAATTCAATTGGTTCACTCAATGAACTTATTGATTCCTTTTACAACCACTTCCAAATTCACATGGGTCCCAAGATGAACCTAGCTGATTTGATGAAATGTAAACAAAAGGATGATGAAAAGGTCACTAATTTCATAACGTGATACCAAATGCCACAAATAAAAATTAAGATTCTTGATGCCAACCTTCAAAGAATGTTTATTTACAATTTTCAAAAAAAATCCAAACTAAACTTGAGATGATGAGATTCCACTCCTTGACACAGTTGTGTATAACCCTTCGTGATTACCAAAATTCGGTTGGCATTCATGAAGTGAAAACTCCTCTAACCATCTTGAAAATTTTGAATCCACAACTAAAACCAACTACCAACCTTTCAAGAAACAAAATAAGGGATTTCTATAACTTAATCCCTCTCAATCAAATCAAAATTCTAACACCCCAGTGGGTGCTATAAAGATGAAAAAACCATATGCCTTTGCAGATAAAAATAGACAAGTTACACCTCTACCTGATACCCTTCATAATACCTTGTTGCAAATTTTAGAGAATAATTTCATTTCCTTACCTCCTATTAGAGCTCCTAATCCTACTAAGCCTTTACCTTCAAACTATAGACCAAATGCCTATTTCCATTTCCATCGAAAAAAATGGACATGATACAAAACATTGTAAGCGTCTTAAACATCTTGTGCAAGACCTCATTGATTCTAATCATATCGTAATTGGAGGTGTTAATGATCAAGGTAATAAGTTTGTAGCCCCTCCTAATCAAAATTTGTAAATCTTTACCAATCCTATGCCTAATCATAATATCTCCTTTGTCAAAGCTAGTGAAAAAAAGAATGATGTGATGAATGTTGACACAAATGATGAAAACATGAAAAAAAACAACCTTATGGATAATCTGATTTCATATGTTGATGCTAAGATTCGCAAGGGCCTAACTAAGATGCCACTTGATATTGATTTCTCACAACAAGACATACTTAAACATGCACCCGATGGTCCTCTTTACATAGTTGGATGAATCAATGAAAAGCCTACTAATGGGATATTAATTGATCATGTTTGTGTAGAGAATGTGATCACTAAAGAATTTCTATTTGTGCATGAAATTTATCAAGATACATATGAAAAATTGAAAGCATGGATCAAAACACATAATGGTTTTTCTTACCCTATGATTGGCTCGATAAATATCCCTCTAAAGGTTGGACCAAAGGAATTAAATATCTCATTCATCATCCCATTGTCAGACCAATTTTGTGTGAAGCTAGGCTATCCATAAATTCGCTCCATAAATTTCATCTCATCAATTGTGCATAAATATTTAAAGTTTCCATTTTGAAATGAGATATTTACTATGTACATCATAGTGGCTTTAATCTTGTGTCTTCCCATTAGAACTTCTCATTGGATTTATTTTGGACCGAGCCAATTGAACCTATAAGACCCCATGTAGATTTATTTTTCAAATCCTATAAAAAATTTAAGGAAAAATGCATAGAAAAATTATTCCTTAGGAATATGCCTCAACCCATGATTGAGCCTGTTATCCTTGATGAGACCATGATTGAACCAAAAGCCCTTCCAAGTAACCAAGACTAGCCTATGATCAATCCTTTACCTATTTCCTATAAGAGACCATGAGATAATAAAAAAAATCCCATTGTGCCTCCTAAAGTCAAACAAGTTTACAAAGCTAAAGAGAAAGTGGTTGAAAAAACTCCCATGGTTCCTTCCATTCCCCCCTTAAGGGAAGAAAAGAAACCTATGGTTGATAAACCTGATCCTACACAAACATAGCTTGAAAACCGAATGAAAAGAAACCATAATGCTAGAGAGCGTAGGCATAGACGTCATGCTATTTCTCATTTATTACAAGAAAAAGAAGAAGAAAAAACATAGAAAATCAAAATCCAAACTTGTCTGAAGCAATGCATGATACTTCTCCACCTTCACCACAACATAAAAACCAACAAAATTTTATGGATATTGTCATTAGACCTCCTATTTTGATTAACTTGGATGATGATAATGAAATTGCAAGGATTGACAAACAAGTGAATAATGAGTTAAATTTAATGTTTTCATCCTCTATGAGCTTAAATGATGATGATCCTAATAAGAGTGTTGAACTTGGTGCTTGTCCTAGTTCGACATGTTGTCCCTTTGCCTAGATTTTTTCCTTCCATATATACTAAACAAGATTGGGATGTGGAAAAACTACTATAGGTTGACTTGCATGTGCCTTACTAGTCTTGTCTTTGTTTGATTACATGTGCATAATGTGATCCCCCGTACTGTTCTGTTTGATGTATCTCTCTCTTTATGTGCATTTCTCTATTTGTTCCTACATTATTCTATATGCCGTAAACATTTATCTTTTCATTTTGTCTTGTGTTTACCTTTTGGTGATGATGCAAGGTGTCAAGACATTTAGGTCTCTTCCATGTTGACCCAAAATATTTTTATTTGTTTTCGCTCTTTATGTGTCATTCTTCCAGTTCTACGAGTATTTGGCAAATGATGTTGTTTTCAAGATCTATAACAACATTGTAGAAAAGATATACTAACCCGGAATCTATAGATCCCTTATGTGTTTCATTTTGGGGGCAACTCGTTCCTCTCTTTTTCATGATGTAGCTTCATTCAGGAACATATGACTTGTCATAGGGCTTTCCAAATAAGCTCTCATGCCTTCTTCATTGACAATTTTAAAGCAAATTTCATCCAACAATGGTGCTAGAAATTTCTTTAAAGTGGAGGCATACATTGAAATTCTTCATGTTTCATTGTGTGATTTTATTCCTTCTTGTGATGCATCCTTTTCTTGGTGGTTTCATTAGGTTTGATTCCCTCTGAGAGTGTGATATTTCTTAGCATATGATTTTCCTCTTGGTGGTGATGCTATGCATTGCATTCCCTTGTAATTGAGGATTTTCTGCAAGATCAGATTGTTAGCAACATACATGCAATATTAATTAAATCCACAATGAACAATAGAATGCATAAGAAATAAAGAAAGGAAAATAAATGAAACAATCACACCCATTCCTTCCTCCTGGCTGACTTCCATTGCACCTTCTAGCTTGCTGTGATGATGAGTGTGCCCTCAGATTGTCATGAGCAAACTCTACTATGTGGCCTAGCCCTAAGAAAAGTTTTGAAGGATTTCTATAAAATATGCAATAGAAAATAAATTCTAAATGAAAATAATTAAATGAAAAATGAAAGAGATTAATATTAAGCAAATGAAATATTGAAGAAAAACAAAGATATTAAGAGATGTCGAAATGAGAACAAAATTGACATTTTATAAAAAATGCAATTTTGGACGGACGAATGAGATGAGAGATTGAAAAATGCCCTAAAATCAAAGGTCAAGATTCAAAATGGCAGCTCTCAATTAGGGTTAGGGTAAAATTCCCAAATGAGTGCAAAAGATTTAATTTAAGAAATTAAATCAAGGATGGAGAATGAACGTGACAGTGAGATGAAAATTAGTAAAAATCAAAAGATAAGAAGATGAGATTTAGAAAATCAATAATTTTAGCAATTACTTGATTTGTAGAAGAATATTTCCATTTTGAATTAGAATTAATTCAAAATATGGATTTTGTGAGATAGTAAATAATTGATTTAATATTATTTACTAAAATAAGAAGCAGTTAACCATGTGAAGTCATTTTTAAATAAATTGTTTTATTTAAAAAGAAGGAAATGTCAAATAAGGAAATTAAATAATTAGGTATAATTATTTAATTTAGAAGCGGTAGTTAATTAATAAAATAAATTAATAAATCTATTTAATTAAAAGAGGATTTGGGAATTAGTAATATATTAAATAAATAAATTTAAATATATCTATTTCATAATCAAGAGGACATTAATGACAAAGATTAATTAAATAAATTGAGAACTTTATTTAATTATGAGAAGACTTTGATAATTACTGACGCATTAAATAAATAAATAAGATCTATTTATTTAATAATCATGAAGAATAAAAAGTCATGAATTAATTAAGTAATTATGAATTATTTAATTAATAGTTGAAGGTGGGTTAGAAACATAATTAAAATGTCATAATTATGCTAGGACGAAAAGTGGTAAAATAGTGCTTGCAGGCCTAGGTCATTTTTATGTGTCTACATTTGCCCCTCTTTGTCATAATACAGTTTATCGCGTTATGGAAAAGAAAAAAAGTCTAGAATATGCCCCAACGAAGGTACGAAGTGCGTATGCCCCCTTGGGAATTTTTTTGAATTTTTGCTCGAGGTCAGAAAAATTTATAAATTATCTTGATTAATCAATTTAATGACCGGAGAAACAATGGCATGATCAACCTCAAAAATGGAGGATGCTTAGCTAGTCAAAATGGCAGACAAAGGTTGTCAAAAGAGTCTTCAGTACAAACTTATTAGGTAAAACCCTAATTTCCAACCTATAAATAGGTTGAAAAAGCCAAACCAAGTGTCAATTTCACATTTGCTAATTAAAAATTTTAGAGATCAGAGCTTAAGAAGAAGATGGTGATTCCCTCGACAGACCACTATGGCTACCACGGGCAGACATTCCGATGAGCTAAGGGCTTAGAGGCACCCGTAAGTACCCTAGCCAAAATTTACTTTTTTCAATTCTTGCGCATTTAATAGGGTTAAGGGATGGGAAACAAATGCATTGCGACACAATTGGTGTTGCGTAAGCCACAAACAATTTCACATTGGGTGCATTTGTTTGCGTCGTGATACAAGTGAAAAGGGTAGCTAGGTCAAAAGTTAAAAACGCACAATTGCGGAGGCAAACGAGACAAGTGTGAAATGCAATGCATATGCTGGTTTCCACGACGCAAGTGCAATGTTGCAACGCAAAGGCCAAGTCCAACAACACAATTGCAATGGAATAACACAATCGCTTTACGAAACGACACAATCATTGTGAGGGCGCAAAATTTTTATATGAAATAACACATTCATGATATTGCGACACAACTACGAGATGCTGAGTCGCATGTGACATATCGCGACACAACTACGAGATGTTGAGTTGCATGTGACATATCGCAACGTAATTGTAGTCAGTGCGACACAATTGTAGTTGGCCATGGTTGATCGGTACTGAATTTGTGTAGACTCTTGTTTTAGATGCATTTTTGGTTTCTCAGATAGTAATAAATGCCATTGTGCTGGCCCATGTGTGCTAATCCCCTTTTCTGCATGTCCAGAGATGATTAGTGCCCATATACACGTGAGAGTTCAGACCAACCACCTATGCCTTTAGAGATCGATTGAGCGACGGGGAGAGACATCGGTTGATGTGACTAGGATTATACTATGTCACCTAGATGCCCATTATTCAGGCAAACAGGGACTTATTGATAGCACTTTGTGAGAGGTGGCACATTTAGACCTATTCATTTCAGCTTCCTACAGGAGAGGCCACAGTTACCTTGGAGGATGTTTATCACATTCTGCACATCCCGATTAGCGGGGAGAGGGTGGTATACGATCCGCACCGAGGGCAATAGGCCCTAGCATAGATGTATGAGGATCCCGGTGGTAGTGGTCTAGGCATTCACGGGTATGAGATCGGATGTGATGTTGTGGCCGACCAGTTTCCACGGTGGGATGCCATGCTGATGACACTAATTGCCAGAGTGTTGATGCCGGATCATCGTGGCCATGGATTTTTAATTGGATGGGGAGAGGTACTAGTTCGCATGTGTGGTTAGAAGACAGTTTTTTCTTGGGGGCCTTGCCTATTGGCCATGCTATATCATCAGCTTCATGAGGTAGTGTATCATGAGGGACAAAGTATCAACTGTGGGACCACACTACTAATGGTCTTGGTATGGGAGCACATTCCTATTTTTTGACCACCGATGTAGATTTACCAGTTGGGTGATGGGATGCCCTATGTTTACCTTTATGCTGGTTCAATTAGCCAGAATCATCTAGGAGATACTGGGTATTGACGTCATCGGATTGAGACCTTGATTATTTTTGTGTGGAGGCCTTATAGAGATTGTGCCTAGTGGCCCAATGAGGATGGCCATTTGTCATTGTGCAGATAGTTTTGATACTTGATTGGCTACATAGTGGAGAGCAAGCGGATTATAGAGATGTACCTACCCCAGTGGGTATTACGATAGTTTGGGGAGCTGCAAGATGTGCCAGTAGGTACAACAGAGTATGCACGATCTTCTAGGGAGACCATATGGGGGCCGAAGATAAAAGTGACACTAGTTGAACAGCAGATAAACGACTTGGTTGCAAAACAATGGTTATGGACAGGAGGTCTAGCAGATGTAGGGTCATCTACTGAGTTTGATGCCTAGTGGCAGATTCACAAGCCGATTCCTTTGATAGATCCAGATGGTCCAACTCCCATAGATCGAAGATCAGTTTTCCCACAGGTAAGGAGGAGAGGCTGTGGTGGCAGAGATAGAGGCAGAGATGGCAAGGGGGCTGAAGGGAGAGATGGTGGTAGAGATGGAAGGGGTGCCAAAGGGAAAGATGGTGGTTGAGGAGATAGAGGCAGAGGTGGGGGAGATGATGGGGGTGGTAGGGGAGGAGGTGATGGCAGAGACGAGAGGGGTGTCAAGAGGAGGAGGGATGATGAAGGGCAAAGGCAGCCTAGGAGAGTCAGGCGGAGAGTGGGTGGTGCACCATTGTCACCCATCCGGGAGGAGGGTGAGGAGAAAGAGAAACCAACTGGGAAAGAGGCAGAGGTGGGAGCAGAGAAGGTGGTTAGGGGTGGAGAAGAGGTGGAGGGCAGAGCAGAGGGAGAGATGCCAGTGAATGAGGTGGAGGTGAGAGAAAAGGGAGAGATGCCAGCAAAGGAGGATCCATTTTATGAGCACCATCCTCTTGATATTAATGTGGAGGAGGTCCAAGGAGAAGAGGAGAGGGATGAGGAGGAGGATGAGAGGGAGGATGAGGCCGACCAGAGATTACAAGAGCGGATTCTTGTTGGAGACTAGGAGGGGGATAGGTCACCGATTTTTCCCGCAGATGCCACTATTGACCAAAGGATCACAGATCTTCAGAGCAAAATTGATGCAGCCTTTTCTTAGAATAAGGCCTTGGCAGTGGAGTTGGAGGTTACCAGGGTGGAGAGAGATCAGGCCATTATTCGATGGTAGGAGTCAGATTGATGGGTCACTGAGCTAGCAGAGTTATGTGCAGGGCCGACAGTGGATATGGCTAGGGAGCTAGCCAAGATGGCCGGGAGCAGGGGTTGGTACAGGTTGCTTTATGAATACGTTGTTCCACTAGAGAGACGAGACCCAGGGTTGTCCCGATCATATAGTAGGATAGGTAGTGGCACCCAGATACACAAAAATAGATCACATAGTGGCAATCATACTAGTGCTGGGGGGTCCACTTCATCCGGGCAGGCATCAGGTCATAGGTCACATAGTTCCCATAGGCATTCATTAGGCCATAGCCATAGGTTAGAGCATGGGCATAGATTAGTGTCATCAGGACACCACAAAGCATAAACAACCTCCTATTATTGATCCCTCAGGATCCCAGAGTCAGACTCCAGACACCACTCCCATCCAAGTCACTTTTCACATGGTGAGTCAGTGACAACCAACTCACAATTCACCTCCACGAGATGGAGGAGGAACAATATAGGACTTGTATTTTGATATATGTATTAGACACTTTCATATAATGACATTTGAGCCTATGAGCTCCATTTTTGGATATCCCATGACTCTATCATGTGACATTACATTTTTTTGAGATTATATATATGTGATATAGTTTTTGATGTGGCCTATATGATTCTATGTGCTATGGTGTTCTATGCTTTATCAGATGCTATGTGATGCTTTTTTGATGCTATGAGATGTATAGATATCATGTTTTATGCTTATGAATGCAATTATGGATGTGGTTATGTATGTATGCATTGTGTAATGTACGATGATGTGATTCTTATATGTTAATGCAAATAATATTTATGATGCCTATATGTTGATGAAATTGATGGTTTTATGATGTGAAATGGATGGATGCAAATGATAGCATTGTGCAATGTGAATTATGGTATTTGATTTATGCAGATGTGAAATGTGAATATGAAATGCTCGTATGATCATGTATGCAACTTTTTTTTTTTATGTCATAGGATATCATCAGAGAACGAGAGAAGAGAAAACAAAGATGGATGTTAGTGTAAAGAAAGATATGCATGTTAGCGCGGAAACATAAAATACTTCAAAACTTTGCTATAGTGCTATCCTAGTTGTTGCTCCTAATCATCATTGGGAAAAAATGTCATGATGGACGACAAACACTATGATATGATGTAGATCAATAGTGTGCAAGGTCGAACCATTAGGTAGATCAACAGTCACAAACAAGGATGATCATGACTCATACAAGGAACATAATTTCCCCTAGTCCTTTTCTTGTGACCAGCTGCTAGAAAAAACCTAGACTAATCATGAGACATCGCTGTTTCTCTAAATCTTGATATCAGGACATCCCTGAGAAACTACCCACATGATAGTAAAAAACAGACAGGAAAATCATTGTACTACGTCGTTGCTTCTCTAAATCCCAAAGTCAGGACATCCTTGAGAAACTAGTAGCAAGGTGATCATAAAAGAACAAGGATGGTCATCATGATATGTTGTGGATCCTATGACGTAAGGAACTAATATCATGATAACTATCAAAAAGACAAATAAATTTTGCCAAGTGTTTTCCAAATGTTTTAATATCAAGTGTTGCCAAATGTCAAGTGATATCAAATTCAGGAAGGACACATCCTGAATGACGTTGATATCTAGGAGATCAATTCTCAGAGTTAAGATAATCCATCAAAATTCTAGATGATGATGATGATGCTTAGGAAGGACACATCCAAAAGCATAAAGAAATGACAAGAGTTTCTTTTCAGAAGGACACATCTAAAGAAGAACCCAAAAAATTTCCAGGTTAATTTGTGTTGATAGAATTTGATTACATGTCATTTCTAACATGTTGTTTTGACTGAAAATGTTGTGCCATGAACCCTAATGGACTGACCTAGTGCGGCCTCGGGGGCTCATCGATTGATGGCCTCACCTACGTCATGCACTTAGAGACCTCGTAGTTCAACACGAACAATGACCTTGTCCAAAGGACATAAGTTTGAATTCTGATTTTATTTTGACAAACCTAGAAGAACTGACCTAATGTCTCGGGGATTCAAAGATGAATCTTTCCTATGTAGAAAATGTGTAGAGACAACATTGTTTGGATGTGGATAAAATATTAAGTGGCGTGATTGATTGGATTGACAAGACAGACATTGACTTTGACTTTGTTTTTGGGATTTTGACATTGATTTGGATGTTTTTTTATTTTCTCAGGATATTTTTCAATTTTTAGGTCTTTTTTCAAGACTTTTTTCATATTTTTATGACTTTTTTCATGACTTTTTCAGATTTTTAGGATTTTTTCAGGACTTTTCCATATTTTTTAGGATTTTTCTAGTTCTTTTTCCATATTTTTATGACTTTTTTCAGGACTTTTTACGGATACGGGATCATGTGTGACACCCACTATAGTTACATGATAAAGGTCTTTCCCTCATACATATTAGGGATTACCCAGGTCAAATGATATGGAAATAGGTAGACACAGGGCAAAAGGAAAGGATATGAAAGGGGTGATGTCAACCAAAGGCTAACCATGGCCGGAATCAATAGGACTTAGGATGAATGTTGTGAATGTGTCAGGCTAGAGGAATTATGGCGAGCGGATAAGGGTTGATTAGAGTAACAATAGATGGCGAAGCAATGATTGACTATGCATGGTGTCTGTTTGCCAGGTTTTCACCATGGTACTTATGCAAAGCACCTATTTTCCAAGTTTTCACTATTGGATGAATTTATTGCTTTTACTATTTTTATCATTTTTTGATTTTTTTGATGTCACCAAGACACCTCTTTTCTAGGTTTTCATCAAGGGACAATTTTTTCTTTATTTTTTAATTATTTTTTGTATTTTTAGGTTTCTAGCCAAGCTCTCTGATGCTATGTGTAGAACTTTCATAGATATAGGCTATTGATGGGTTATGTCAACTATTCTCCATTAGGTGTGGCCAACTGATATGCTCTAAACTAAAATCTATAGTAATAATATAAGGATCGAGCCAATTAGGCTCAAACTTTCCAGGCTATTTACGGTCAGCCTGATTTCTTGGATTTTACATGAGGACCAAGTCACCGATTTCAAATTTTATCACCATCACTCTTTTGTTATAGTTCCGACAGAGAAGATTTTGATATGCCTCCAAGTCATTCAATGAATTTTGTCATCTTTCTTGCAACATTTATAGCTCATGTGGGTGAGACTATCTGTACTCTTAATCATCAATCATTCCCTTCAAGGAGACTCAAAGAGAAGGAATTTCAACCTTGATGGGCAATATGGCCTCAGATCCGTAGACAAGGGAAAATGGAGTGGCTCCAGTGGGTGTACGAATGGTAGTACAGTAGGCCCATAGACAAGATTAAGTTGTAGGTGCCAATCTCAGCCAGCATCGTTGACGGTCTTCTTAAGAATGCGAAGAATTGTTTTATTTGATGCCTCAGCTTGGCTGTTATCTTGTAGATAATATGGGGTGGAGAAATGATGTTGGATGTGGAATCGCTCACAGAGTTCACGAATGTCTTGGTTTTTGAATGAAATCCCATTATATGTGATGATGGACTGCGGAACACCATACCGACAGATGATGTAATTTAGGATAAACTTGGATATCTGCTTACCAGTGATGTAAGTGAGGGGGACAACTTCAATCCACTTAGTAAAGTACTCAGTGGCGGTGATTATGAATTTATGGTCGTGAGGAGGATAGATGGATCTTGCCCATGAGGTTGAGTCCCGATTGTGCGAAAGGCCACAAAGAAGTGATCGGTCTCAGCTCTTGCATAGGTGTGTGGATTAGGTCGTTGTGCATCTAGCATTTCTGGAAAACTAAAGAGCATCTTTTTCTAATGTTGGCCAATAGTATCCCAGTCTGGTGACTTTCCTAGCTAATGGTGGACCACTCAAATGAGATCCGCATATAACCTCATATACTTCTCATAAATTTTTTTGGGCTTCATCAGTATCGAGACAGTGAAGAAGGGTGTTATCAAAGCCACAATGGTATAGGGTGTCATTGACGATGGTATGTTGGGCGAATTTTCATATAAAGGACTTTCTCTGGTTATTGGAAAGGTTGGGTGGCAAGGTTTGGGAGTTAAGATAGTCATAAATGTCTTGGTACCAAGGTGAACTAGGACCAACAATCTCGCAAACCATTTCTGAGTCTGGGATGTCATATGCCGGAATCAATAGTTGTTCAACTAAGAACTCAAATTGTGACACATTTTTGGGGATGTCCAATAGAGATCCAATAGTAGCCATTGCATCAACTGCCTTACTCTGTATCTTGGGAATTTGTTCAAAGGCAATCAATTTGAAATATGTCAGGAAGCTATCCACAATTCGCTTATAGGGGAGAAAATTTTCATTTTTTGTTTCATAATCATCATTCACTTGGCTGATAACTAACTGAGAATCCATGAATACGAGCAATGTCTAAATTTTCTATTTAATTGCGATCTTGAGTCTTGTGACCAATTCTTCGTATTCTGCAATGTTGTTAGTACAAGGGAAGGTGATTCAAAATGCCTTAGGAATGGAATGCCCTTGTGGTGTGATGAACAAGATACCAACCCCTGAGTCATGACATGTATGAGACCCATCAAAATACAATTTCCATGGTGACATAGGCTTTGCATGAAAGATAAAATCATTAGGAAAATCAATTACTAGTGGATGAGTGCCTTGGAGGGGTCATCTGCAAGCTGATCTACTATTACCTGCCCTTTTATTTCCTTGTGCTCGACATATTGTATGTCATATTCACTCAATATCATGAACCAATTTGATAAATGACCTATCAATGCTGCCCGACTTAGGAGATACTTTAGTGGATCAATCTTGGCTACCAGGTGTGTCTGGTGACTCAGCATGTAGTGTCTTAGTTTCTATGCTGCAAAGACAACTGCAAGGCATGCGCTTTCAATGGTTGTATAGTTCAACTCATATCCTATTAGTGTGCGACTGATATAGTATATGGATCTTTCTTTCTCCTCATGGTCATTTTGTGCAAATAATGCCCCCAGTGCATTTGTAGTTTCCGCGACATACAGGATCAACGTCTTGCCTTCAATGGGAAGCATTAGGATAGGTGGTTTCAATAGATATTCGTTGATTTTTTCAAAGGTTCCGTGGAATTTGTCTATCCATACAAAGGGGATACTTTTATGTAACAGGTACTGGAATGGTTGACGCTTGTCTTCCAATTGTGCAATGAAGCATTGGATGGACTACAATCAGCCCTGAAGTGTTCTTAGCTCATTAATTCATTTTGGCGGAGGCATGTCTAGTACTGCTTTCACCTTTTTTAGGATCAACTTCAATGCCTTGTCGTGAAAATATGTAGCCCAATAGTTTGCCTGAAGTGACCCGAAAGACACATTTTTTTGGGTTGAAACGAACCTTGTCATCCTCTAGCCATCTAAGTTTTTTGTCTAGGACTTTGAGATGATCCTTTCGTGTCAAAGATTTTCCCAAGAGGCTATGCACATAATCTTCCATTAGAATATGCATCATGTCATGAAATATTGTTGTCATAGGTCTTTGGTATGTGGCGCCTACATTCTTTAGGCCGAATGGCATGATATTGCAACAGTATGTTCCCCATGGGCAAGTGAATGTCGTTTTGTGCTGATCCTCAGTTGCAATTCGGATTTGGTTATAGCCCAAGAAACCATCCATGAGAGACAACATCTTGTACCCTACTATAAGATCAACAATCATGTCTATATTTGGTAATGGGAAATCATCTTTTGGGAAAGCCTTATTCAAATCTCTGAAATCCGTGCAGATACGGATTTGTCCGGTTGGGTTTGTGACAAGGACAATGTTGGATATTTAATCAACATAATCTATTGATCTTATGAATCTAGCATCCAATGAATTCTTTAGTTCAACCTTTACAAGTGGTGCAATCTGTGGATGCATTTTCCATAATTTTTGTTTGACTGGTTTTATATTTGGGATTAATGGAAGATGATGCAATACCAATTCTGGATCTAAGCCTAGCATGTCAGCATATGACCATGTGAAGTTAACTTTCCTTTCTGTGAAGAATTGTTGAAATTTAGGTTTTTCTTCTCCTGTTAAGGATGCAACTAAGAGAACCATTTTGAGATTCTTTGGTGTGGCTATGTTAACTTTGATGGTGTATTCGATTAGCATTGCTGATTTTTCCTATGTTACAGGAAGAAAGTCCAATCCTCCATCCTTAGGAACCTCAGGAGGTTTTCACCTTCGGATATGTCCTTTATTTTTACTATTTGGCTGTTAGAAGGCGCCTTTCAATTTTCACCTAAAGACATTTCTTTTTTTATCTTATTCTTTGCATTTTTGTGACTGGAGGATTGCACAGTCTCCCCGAAGTAAGCTGCACAATCTAGGTCAATGGAAAATCCTATTTTGTGATCACCCCATGGTATGCCTTCTCGGAGCCCCATGAATTCTGATATTGCCTCATCATTCTGAAAGATATCCATCATTGGTGGTTCTTGTTGGTCCCAGTCAATCAGTTGCAGGTAAACAAGGGAGCTCCCATCATTAGTGCTAGTAAAAGATGGGGAAGATGAAGAAAGTGTGCAAATTGAAGCCTCAAGTGTCAAGGAAAAGTTTTCAATTTCAACTTATGTGTCAGATGCAATGGATGGACCATATTCAGATTCAGATGAGTTGAATTCATAGTCATAATAGGGCACAAAAGTATCAGCATCATGACTATTGGATGGCCTTTTAGAGGTATAGACAGTAGGTTTAGGCATGTCAGGATCATGGGTGGGCTCAAGAATGGGGCATAATAATTTAGATATTGCTGACGATACCTTATGTTCTTCTAGATCCCAAGGAATGGTTACCCATTCCTTATTTTTAGAATGACGGTCAATAGGATCTATGTTGTATTCTTGTCGTAATCGTTCTTCAAAGGGGGGTTGGCCAAGTTCCAAGAAGAGTTCATCAATATCATAGTTGCTCAAGGTTTTCTCAGATCCCCATTCCCATTCATTAGAGTCAGTTTTGGTAAGGGATTCTTTGCTTGTCTCGACACTTTTTGGAGCCATTACGTCCTCACTTGAAAGTTCATAGGTACATTGATCACCAGTTCTGAGTTGGTCAAACCCTAGCCAAATGTACCTTGGTCTTGTAGAGATAATGATAGGTTCTCTTCTTCCATTGTTGGCCTTTCCAAGACCACTTGTGCCGTCAAAGCCCAGTGCCTTGCATATATCATATCCTTTTCCATAGAGATGCAATGGTAGTGGAGGTAACTCTTCTGGGTCTTTGTAGATCTAGTTAGCTATGTCGATGATGAATTCATTACTCATATCCCCCCCTAGTGTGAAAACCCTTTTTGGTGGAACCTTGAAAGTTGTTTTGGGATCAATCACGAAACATGGTCTACCATAGACTTTAGGCGGCTTATGTATTTTGGTGATACAGTAAGCCGTATTCAATTTGAATTCTCCATAGCCAAGGTCCTGGATCTGGAGGTCTTTACTTGGTATCGAGGCCGAGGAATATGGTGTGGTAGAAGTTGATGGAATGGATGATTTGGTGAGTGCAGATGGGTCAATATATTTGGAAGAGGTGGAAGCTGAGGCTTTTTGATTGATGGGTACGTGGTGTTTAGCATTGGCTCGCAGATTGGTATAGTATTGAAATGGATCGGGATCTCTGTGGGATAGTAATTTTAGTACCATCAAAAGGGAACTTCAGGAATTGGTGGTATGTGGAAGGAATGGCCTTTAAGGCATGAATCTAGGGGTGACCAAGTAAGATATTGTAATGTATGTCACGATCTAGGACTTGTCATGTTGTATCTATAATAACCGATCCCACATGAATTGGAATTGTGATGACGCTTTTAGAAGCATGTTTTTTATCATCATATGCCTTGATGATAATGCTCTTGGTTGCATCCACACATGCATTAGAGAATCCAAGAGCTTTAACTAATTTTAAAGAACAAATGTTCAATCCTGCTCCACCACCTACTAAGACTCATCTAACCTTATGCTTGTGGACAAAAACCTTGATATGAAGGGCATCATTATGAGATGGTTTGGGTGAGGAATAGTTACTGTCCGAAAAGGTAATGTGGTGAGGCAAATTCAGATATCCGACCATATTTTAAAAATGGTTGACATCAATGTTGGTTGGGATGGAAGGCTCTTGTAGGACTTTATCCAAGATGGCCTTATGTGTGGGTGAGATGCAGAGCAATTCAAGAATGGATATTTGAGCAGGTGTTTTATTCAATTTCTCAATAAGGTTGAACTCTGGCTTAGGGTTGTACTGTCTGGAAGATAGACTAGGTATGGTGATTTTAGGCTAACGTGTAGAGGGACCTAGGATGGTGACCTTGCCTTTATGTGTTGTGACGTTGCAGTCTAGGGCCTTTTTAATGGTAATAGTATTGACACATTTTTCTTCTTCAACAGCTAGCAAGTTGTCGATGATGGTACCACCAGAATAATTGAAGTCAGAACATACGTAATTGGCTTGATTATTGGTATTCTTCATGCTAGATGAGGAGGGTTTACTAGAACCATGATCTTGTAGTGGGTTCTTGTGGATTGTATGATCTGCATTAGATGCAAACGGTTGACCTCCTAACTCAATGGTATGGTTTTCAATAAACTCTTGCACCAGATTTCACAACTGGTAGCAAGAGGAAGTTTTGTGCCCTTTGACATGGTGGTAATCACAAAATGCATTATCATCCCACCATGATGGCTTGAACTAACCATGGTCATATGGTTTAGGTTCTTCCAACATTATGAATCCGTTTTGGATAAGTTTCTTCAAGACAATTTCAATAGGTTCACCCAAAGGGGTGTATGTGCATTTTTGAAATTGTCATGGTTGACACAACTGCCTTTGATTAGATTGAGCTGGATTATTTTGAATAGCATTGGAAGTTGGTGTCGGTGTGGTCACAGGTGCATTTTTATTTTGGACTCCTTTGATGGTGAGTACATGACCTGTTGCATTAACGGTTTTTGCATCGACCACACTGTCATTTGTGATGTGTTTATTCTTAACCTGATATTTGGTTTTGTTATTGGAGCTACTTGGGTTATTATTTGTGGTGGTGTTGATGGTTTTTCTACCATACTTTAATTCGCCTTTGGCGATGAAGGATTTTTCAAGTTGAACACCTTTTTCAACAAGGTCAATAAATGTGGTACAACAATGGACTTGTAAGCCATATCTATGCGGCCCTAGGAGAGTTTGTACAAACATGGTGACTTTCTCCTTTTTAGGTATTTCTACCAGACATCTGCTCACTAAGGTTCTCTAAAAGAATGGGATAAAAGTCTCTCCTGCCTCCTCTTGGGTAAGTCGACATAAGGGGACAATGCCAATATCCGTGTCAATGTTATAGGTGTAGTTTTCAACAAACTTTTTTTCCAATTCATCCCAAGTTTTGATTCCTTTAGGCAATAATGAGAACCACTCTAGTGCATGGCATGCGAGACTTCTAGAGAAGAGTCTCATGAGATAGGTTTGTTCATATGCAATGTCCATGCAACTGGTGGTGAGTTCTCTTATGTGTTCAATGGGGTTTGTTTTTACTTTGTATTTTGGAAAATATGGTATCACATATCCATGAGGAAAGGGTGACATATACAAGGTTGTGTCAAATAGATATGGACATAAGTCATGTTACATGTAAGACTTTTTGTTTGATTGTTGCAAGGTCTCCACTTATGTTTGAAGAGCAACAAGTTGGAGTGTGAGTGCTTCCATTATTGGGTTGTTGGTAGCATCACACATGTTGGTGATAGGTATGGATTGGTTTCCCATTTGTTGTGATGAGACGTGTTTGTTTGGGATTGGTTGTTGGTGAGAAAAATGAGTGTTCTGATTTTGCGGTTCTTGGAAATGAGTGTGTTGATGCAGGATGTGTTGCTATGTATGGAATTGAGACACATAAGTTGGGATGTGGGATCCTACCATGTTGGATTGAATTTGAGGGCCTTGTTGGTTTTTAGCATGTTGATGCCCAAATTGAGTGGAAAATTGGGTGCCTTGATTGCCTTGCCCAAATAGGTAATTATGGCCTTGAGGAATGTGGGTGTTTTGCCTCAAAGGAATGTTGGTATTAACCTGTGAAGAATTTGGGACATTAGATTGGGTGCCTTGAATGGAAACTCTTCATTTATTCCTCCCAAAAGAGTTTGATGAGTTGGTTGCCATAGCATTTGAGGAACCTAATAATAGGTTTTCTGATGTACCCATGGAACTAGATGAAGTTCCAAAGAGATTTGAGGTGGTTACACTTATTTGTGAAGGAATAGTGGATGTTTATTGGGGGATGGATTATGATTTGGTGTTGGTTTGGGTAGATGATCCCCCAATAGATGTTGTGTTGATTATGGTGGATGCAATGGTTGTGGTGGTAGCATGACAAAGGGAGGTGGCATTAATGGTGTTAATGACATTTTGTGATGTGGCTCCCATGGAAGTATTGTATGATTGGTGATTTGGAGATGTTGCTCTAATAGTGTTGAGGTAAAATCCTTTTGGTAACCTAGCCCCTTGGTCAAGGAGCATGGCTAGATATCTGGGTGAATCATTTAAAACGAGTTCTTCCACAAAAGAGGCCACTTCTGGGTTTTGGGTAGTAGCTTGTATGTCTTCTTCAATGACTTCCCTATTTTGGTCTCTATGGACAAATTGTTCAAAAGGATTGTGTTGAATGGAAATCTCACTGAAAGGATTGATAATAGAATTCTCCATGTCATTAGAAAGAGTGTTCATGTCACTAGGGAATGGATTCATGTCATTGGTGAAACAGAGAAGGTTGGTATCTTGAACAAAAGAATCCAGGAGTCTTTTCTTTCTTTGTAATCTAGTTTCTCAACTTTGGGATGATGACGGAGAATGACCTAAATATGAAACTATGTTTTTGGGTTTTTTGGAATTAAGGAATGTTATGAAATGAAAATGAGACCAAAAGGAGACTAAAGGTTTATGAATGCAAATGATATGACACTAAAGTGAGGAGACTAATGGTATGCAAACTAAAAGGAGCCTAAGATGCACTCACTATTGATAAATCTAAGGAGATGAATACTTGACCATACAAAGTGTTGGCAATGCTTCAAGTTTGGAATATCAATGGATTGTAAAAGGACTAAAGGAGGACAAAGTGAAATTTCCACACTAGACTATTGAGTGGGAAATAATTCACCAAAGATATTGACTAAAAGATAAAGGGTGTTGAGTCCAATGATAACCTAATTTTGAATGCAAAGGTTTGATAATGGATGGTAAGGAATCTACTCCTAAAATATAAAAAATGAGTGTCTAAGGAGATGGTAAAGTTTAACAATGTAACTAATGAAATGAAAATGGAAATCCATGGCGAGTTTAAGAATGCTATCTATAATGCAATGATGAGGGAAGTTGAGAAATTCAATGTTTGGTTTGATAGAAATAGTAGAGAAAGACTTGATGGAATCTGGAAAAAGACAAGTTTGGACCTCAGTTTTGACAGTGAAAGGAAATTTTTGAAAACTGGAAAATGCATCGCAGCAAATACATTATTACAGGGCATATGTGTCTCAGTTTTGTGATGGCGGTGTTTTGAATGGAAAATGTGGCTTGAAATGGTGAATGCATCTTGGTATCAATCAAATGTGGTTTAGAAAGGTGATTGCAGCGTATGAGCAAGCATATACGGTTTGATAAGGTGATTATGGTGTTTGTAGTTTTGAATGCGGCTCAGCAGAGTGATTGCGGCTCATAAATAATGAAGTGCGGTTTGATAGGGAAAATGCGACTCAACAGAGCGATTGCGGCTCAAAATAAATTTCAGTAGTTTGACCAGGTTTTTTCAAATTTTGGCAAGTTTGATGTTCTTTTGTTGAGTTTGTCTTAAAAATGTTGGCAAACAAATGGTGTTGTAAAAAATGAAAATGAACCACATAGAAGTCATTTTACAAAAATCCTATGGCTGCAAGGACAATATTCTTATGGATCCCACGTGGATTTTACTCTAACCACGTATCCTTAGTGAATGAATTCAGAAGCTTTGCCCCACGGGCTCCCCCTTATAGTGCACTCACTTCTCAGGGCAACCAAGCGTCCAACCTCCCTGAAACTCCCATGCTAGATTGATCATTTCTACTAAGAACTGCGTAGGTGTGGGTGCCTTCGCAATGACCATTGTTCAACCAAAGAATAGAAGGTTTGTGGTTTACTAAAACAAAGGTTTTATTTCGAGCACCCGTTCAGAAGGCCACGCAAGAGGCATTATCATCCCAGTCTACATAGGTTATGCTCTATAGGTTTTGATGCACCACAAGGGTATTGGGGAGTCAATTGCTGGTCCGCAGGAAGTTCTATAATGCTAAGCTTTCCTTAACATTTAAAATTATATACCAGTTGGGTGTTGCTTGGCTTTAGTGCATTCCCGATTTGAGTCACTTTGGGATGAGAAATTTTTCCCACCAAAGCAGGCCCAATTTCTAAGGCTAACAAAAGCGACCCAAAATATTCATAGTTCAATCAATCTTTGTTTAAAAATAAAGAGAGAGCACATTAATATCTTAACTCAAACTCGCATGATGTTCTTTTTAAGCCCAAATCGAAATGTTTGTTGTGATAACTAACTAAATCATAAAACATAAAATATAATGGTTCAATTTAACTATTTGTAGTGTTTGTCAAGCATGGGGGTTCATTTTAACCATTTGTAGTGTGAGCTAACTAACAACTAATTTTAACCCAATGAAAAATGTGAATGTTCTTTTCTTTAAACCAAATGCAATTGTGTGTTTGTTCTTTTTAACTAATGAGTGAAATGCATGATTTGATTATTGTAAAAAAAAAACAAATAGTCCTTTAGCTTGACACAAGATGCAACAAAAAAATTAGTATCAAGAAAAATTCTAATCTAAAACAAGGAAAAAGAAACAAAAAAAAAGCTGAAAAGAATTAAAACTATTTTACCATTCATTTGTGTCACAGCAGAGTGAATGTGTCTTTCTGAGTTGCAAATGCGGCACATTATGTCAAATGCAGTTGTTTGTCTATCATATGCATCTTCATAG
Organism: Sequoiadendron giganteum; assembly: GCA_007115665.2. Classification (NCBI taxonomy): domain Eukaryota; kingdom Viridiplantae; phylum Streptophyta; class Pinopsida; order Cupressales; family Cupressaceae; genus Sequoiadendron; species Sequoiadendron giganteum. Next base: position 98,467,260 of record VCHN02000014.1, read on the forward strand.
AGTAGATGCATCGCTTCAGGTGGCAAGTGCAGTGCAGCAGAGCAGTTGCATCGCTTGGGAGGTCAAATGCGGTTGGACAGTTCGATTGCATCACTCATGTAAGAAGATGCGGCGCAATAAAGCATTTACATCACAAAGTCTATCAATTGCGCCGTTCCATACACTTGTACCTGCAAAAAATAGAAACCGTACAAAAAACTTGCAAAAACATGTTTTAAAAGAAAAAAGAATGTCGGGTTCACCAATGTAATTGAGGATTTTCTGCAAGATCAGATTGTTAGCAACATACATGCAATTTTAATTAAATCCATAGTGAACAATAGAATGCATAAGAAATAAAGAAAGGAAAATAACTGAAACAATCTCACCCATTCCTTCCTCCTCCATGGCCGACTTCCATTGCACCTTCTAGCTTGCTATGATGATGAGTGTGCCCTCAGATTGTGATGAGCAAACTCTCCTATATGGCCTAGCCCTAAGCAAAGTTTTGAAGGATTTCTATAAACTATGTAATAGAGAATAAATTCTAAATCCAAGTAATTAAATGAAAAATGCAAGAGATTAATATTAAGAAAATGAAATATTCAAGAAAAACAAAGATATTAAGAGATGTCGAAATGAGGGACGGACGAATGAGATGAGAGATTGAAAAATTCCATAAAATCCAAGGTCAAGATTCAAAATGGCAGCTCTCAATTAGGGTTAGGGTAAAATTCCCAAATGAGTGCACAAGATTAAATTTAAGAAATTAAATTAAGGATGGAGAATGAACATGACAGTGAGATGAAAATTAGTAAAAATCAAAAGATAAGAAGATGAGATTTAGAAAATCAGTAATTTTAGCAATTATTTGATTTGTAGAAGAATATTTCCATTTTGAATTAGAATTAATTCAAAATATGGATTTTGTGAGATAGTAAATAATTGATTTAAGACTATTTACTAAAAGAAGAAGCAGTTAACCATGTGAAGTCCTTTTTAAATAAATTGTTTTATTTAAAAAGAGGGAAATGTCAAATAAGGAAATTAAATAATTATGAATAATTATTTAATTTAGAAGAGATAGTTAATTAATTAAATAAATTAACAAATCTATTTAATTAAAAGAGGATTTGAGCATTAGTGACATATTAAATAAATAAATTTAAATATAGTTATTTTATAATCAAGAGGACATTAATGACAAATTAATTAAATAAATTGAGAACTTTATTTAATTATGAGCAGACTCTGATAATTACTGACGCATTAAATAAATAAATAAGATCTATTTATTTAATAATCATGAAGAATAAAAAGTCGTGAATTAATTAAATAATTATGAATTATTTAATTAATAGTTGAAGGTGGGTTAGAAACATAATCAAAATGTCATAATTATGCTAAGACGAAAAGTGGTAAAATAGTGCTTGTAGGCCTAGGTCATTTTTATGTGTCTACATCCCTAAGTTGTGATTCTCTTACCCTAGACTTTTCCTCTCTTGGAGATATTAGGCATGATGTTCCCTAAGAAGAGACATTACATGAACTAAGCAAGATCCCTTTGAATAAATCTTTACTTGTAGTTTTGTTCATAAGTGTTTAGCATAATAGAAATTATTAACCTTGTGAAGCTCAAACCCTTCTTCAATGCCACCAAGCATAACACACTTTTCTTGTCAATGGATCCTTTCCCTTGTTTATAGGTGCTAAGCATAATGTAGCTTGTTAGGCCTTATGAAGTCTGAAGCCTTAATTTTATGGCACCCTATTGGAGTTGTCAGAGGGGTAGCTTTGGTATGGTTAGTACAGTGAGAGACTGTAGACCTATCATGAATTTCTCACTAAGCCACTTTCTTGGGGGCTCACCTAGTGAATAATGTGAGGTTCCATTAGCCCAGAGTGAGAAAAAACATTTTTTGCATAGTGGACATCGAGTTCTACTTGCAAACTTTCCTAGACAAATAGTTGAGACATGTTCCACATTGTGTTGGATAGTTGAAGTTTGATCTTCCTCTCTTTTCTTTTAGGGCTTTGATGTTGTATGATTGAGTATCTTTGTCATTGCTACATACATAGGTGTCTTGAATGTCTACTTTAGTGTGAGTTTGACATGGGGTCATCCTCTCACTAAAGTGGGGGATAAATATAGTGTAGAAAAATATTCACATTTTCACACTTAATTTAGGAATTAATATGAACTCGTGTTTTAATTTAGTGTTGTAATATGTATTTTACATATTCACATTAAGTTTAGGGCCCTATTAATTAAATGGACTTAATTGTACCTTATTTTTAGTGTTGTACAATGTACTTCTTTACACTTTCACACTTATTTAGGGATCCCTTATTTAATTGAGGTTAATTTTTCGTAATTGGCCCCTTTAATTCAAATCCAAGCCTAATTAGTTACATTTTTTGAAGAGGAAACCCGACATTCATTAATGCCTAAATATAACACTTCTTATTGAGAAATGTGTGCCTTAGGTGAGTGACCTAAGACCCATTTGTCCATGGCCGAATGGGTCCTCACTTAGACCTAGGACCCTAATTTAAATTACATTTTTGGTGATAATTTAACATTTTAAAATCCATATTCACATTTCGGCTTGTGTTATTTGAATTTCAAGAAATTATCGTTACATATTTATAAATATAAGATCATTTCACTATGTTTCATCTAAGTTTTCAAGAGTTCAATTGTAAGTGATAAAGTGAGATTTCAAGGCATTCAAGAGAAAAATTATTGAAGAATTATTGCAGCAATCAACATCTAATTGTCATGTCAAAGTCTTCTTGCATCATGCATGTTATTGGAGCTAATATTTTGGTGTAGGGTTCATGATCCATTCAAGTATTCAAGGCATTGTTTGAAATCAAGCTTCAAGATCAAGATCCACATCCATTGAAAATATCTCATGCTATTGCAGACACACATTCCAAGGTTCATTAAAGGGTTTGGTGAGTTGTGACATAGAGTTGTTCATTCATCATTCCTTTCATTCTATTTTGTTTCATTTCAAGGTTTAATTACCAAAACGGGGTTTGACCAAGGAAAACACCCATTCACCATAAACACAACATTTTCCCCTCTTGATTTGTGTTTGTAGATCTAGGTGGAAGAAATCTTGGAGATCTCTTCAAGAGAAAAATTGGAGAAGTTGTCAAGGTTGCAAAAGTTCTCATCTCACAGAAACTCAATTACATAATTTATTTTTAAATTTCCGAACTTGAAACTTGAGAAAATTGATAGATTCAAATCTATTGTAGAGACTCCCAAAAGTTGCAAACAAAACCTAAACCAGCACCCATTGGCCCTTGGGCGAATGAGTCCCAAGTCAACTTTAGCATAACACTTTTGGTGACTGGTACACATCATCTTACCTCTCTCTAATCTGCAATATGATTTCTGGTTCCATTAGTATTGAGCTTAACCTATTATATCCAAGTAGATTGCATTTTGGGTTTGATTTTCTATTTTAAATATTTCTCCCCAATGTTTTATTTAATCAGGACCCCGATCCTTGCAAAAACATAAATCAATAGATTCACACTTTGACTTGAATCACCTCAAGGTTGATAGTCCTTTCATTGTGTGGATCTCATTTCTTAATGAATTGAGGAAGAATAGGTCCCCTAATTGGGTTACCTATCCTCTTTTGGTAACCCAACTATTTTTCATCATTTCACTCCCATACGCATTGAGTCAGCTATACAAATTGCTTTCAGTTCAAACAACTCAAACAAACATCAACTTGGTCAAAATTTCAAACCCTTTGTTTATTTGTGAGTGCACTTCAAGGACAATATATTGTTGCATACCTCTAACTATATCTTTTTTTTTTCAAAATAATATATTAGTGGTTTCCCAATATATTTGACCATTTATCTACTCACTTATACCAAATTTAACCTAGGGACCTATGACTTAGCTCTTTTATTTCCACAATATCAAGCTTTTGTGGGAAAAATTTTCCTTTTCATAGACATTATTAGTTTAAACTTAATAGAGACATTTGATGTGGTAAAATAAATCTGATTAACAAAAGATTAACTCAATTAAACCCACAAAGAAGGTACACCTTGGTTTCATTTTCAAACATCTTGACTTCCAAAGCAACAAAGAGAAACACATGGAAATGCATACCAAAACATTGTATCAAAGTTCTACCATTCAACAAGCATTTGTTTCTTAGGTTTATCACTCCAAGGGAAAGACATTTTTTTCAATACCTTGATCTTGAAAACAAAGTCCCTCTTAGGTTAAAAACATTAGTATCAATCATCCTATCTATCTCAAAACATTTTACATCTCACCTCACAAACTATAAAGCTTGAAAAACTGACATACTAAGAAATGCACATTCCAAATAAGGAAAACATGATACATGTATAACATTAAATATCCATAAATTGTCTAAGGAAAGTTCACTAGTGAATTACAATCACATACACCAAGAGGGTTTACAATGCATATTTTTAAATGTTACATAAATAAGTTCTCATCAATAATTACATCCATGAAGTAAAGTTACATTTAACAAATTGGCTATGCAAGCCATACAAAGTTAGTATAAGAAATATATCCATGTCATAATAAAACTCTGATCCTCTCTCACCATGACTCCACTCGTCTTCCACAAGCTGAGGCCAAGAGTGAGGTTAAGGAACCTATTGGAACTATGAAATTTTGAAAACCTCATTAACCCTTCATGCTTATTAGTCTCCCAAAAAGGTTCATAATACAGGCATAAAAATCCTCACATAGCATTTTTTACCAAAGTCCGAATTAAATTTTGCCATAAATCCCCATAAATTTCATCTGGCATTAAATATTTAACTTTTGAAAATATCAACATAAGTTGATGCAAGTCTCATCAATGATAATATAAATTTCCTCAATATATCGACAAGACATCAGAAGGGTCATATCGATAAAGTTATACATTAGGAGAATGCGGGTTTTTATTTCTTATCGGCAAGACAAAAAGTATCGGTGTGACGATGTAAAGTCATATCGAGCTAGGTTAACTTTTACCAATTGGAGTAAAATAAAGTCTATTGGAGAGATGATGGTCATCGGAGTGAGATTTCAAAGCACTGACCGAGGCGTTACTAGTCTTGCCGATAAAGAAAAAGGAGGACTCATTCAGTAAGAAAAATCATGCCGGGAAGAGTTTGGAGAGTCTTACCGATCCCTTGGGTTACACCAACAAAACTAAGCATGTGGAGGTAAAGGTTATCGAGAAGACAATGCGCATGGTCTCGCTAAAGAAAAAGTGTATCAGTGAGATATGTCTCAGCAGAGAGATCTAAGAGACATCACGACGAGTATCATTCTATCGGTAGAACAATTACTTGGTCTTGGTGACTTAAGTTTACAAAGTGAAAATCTCGGTGAGACAAAGAGCTTTCGGAGTGAGGTGAAGAACCATTGGCCCAATTCATTAAGTCTGGGTGATAGTTTGCTTAGTTTGCTTTGGTGAAGGTCATGGTGATATAAAAAGAAAAAGGAAAAAAATATCGGGGAGACTTGTGATGTCGGGGAAACTGCAAGACGTCTTAGCGGATGGGTGAACATTGAATAGGCGGATCGGCTAGAGATTTGAAATGTCTTGCCGATATGATCCCTGATGTGACAATGATAATTTCAAAAAACTTGCAGCATTCATGGCTTAGTAAAGACATTAATGGCACCATGAAGAATAAAATATTTTGCATATCAGGGTGTGCTCAATTGAAATCATTGATTCACAAAATTGGTAGGGAAGGAGAGCAGGGGAACCACTAGAACAATTAGGGCATTCGTCTGACTTGGATTCATAGGCAAAATACTGTAAGTTTCTCATCCTCTCAAAATTCATGAATTTTGAATATGGAAGGCACTAGTTCAGAAAAAACAAAGGGAAGAAAACCAGGGGAGGGTAGTCAATCAAAGGGAAAAAAAATCAAATCAACTGTAACCAGAGGGAACTGAAAAGAAGTTAAATCAAGATCTCATAGATCAGTTACCTGGTTTAGCACCTAAAGCTAGGCGTTCTACGAAGCTCAAAGTGGAAATTGATAAATTGGACGACAAATGCAAATTCATTGGGGATGTTTGGACCCCAATTAGAGGGTACGAGTTGTTCAATTTCCATTATCATAGAAGAGATCACTTCGAGCCAGTATGCAATCCGTGGAGGCTCAATTTGGGAAAACTGGTGTGCCCTAATGTCTTTGTTGATGTTGAACTGGTAAAATTGCTGGCTAGTCATTATAACCTGAAGAATAAAGCTATATGTGATTTGTCAGGGAATCCATTGATACATATATCTAAGAATGCAATAGCTGAGGTTTTCAGATTAGAAGGAATATGCAGTGAGAAGATAATAAGTGAGGAGATCGATAGTGAATTCAGAAGAATGGACACCATTTATAAAGGCTAGAGATTACCCCTACATAGAATTAGGTGTCATGGAAAACCTACTCCAATGGAAGATAGTGAGGGACCACCATTTCATGTGGATCTCTTCGAGCCCTACCTAAAGTACACTTATTTTTCAGTGGGATAGGTATTGGGGATGGAAGTCCCAGAGCATATGGCAGTTGTGCCCATGGTGATTGTTGTAGATATTTAGTATCATAATTCCAGATCTTTTGATTATGCTTCACATGTGTTTAAGGAACTGGATGCAGGGTTGATAGCGATAAAGAATGGTGCCTCTGTCCTACACCTTAGGAATTATTCACTAATAATGCACTTTGTGCTATATTTTGGACAGGAGTTAGGATTGTGGCCCCAGGAGCTGAGGATTTCACAATCTGAGAAGGAAGGTAGGCCATTGCCTATTCAGTTATGGACTGTTGTTTGGGACAACAGGTTTGCTAATTCCAATTTCTTGGATTTTGAAGAATTCTTTGTGAAGCCTTTATATAGATTTGTTAACCATCCTTGTGATTATTCCTTATCTGAAGAAGTAAAGAGGTTTCTTAGGCCTAGGGATTATAATGGACCAATCAACCACAATTGGGGGGATTGGTATTGCTGAGAAAATGCCACAATGATTAAGGTTTATGGTTTTGAGGATACACCATTCATTTTGCCTAGAACAGTCCTAGATAGAATTGCATACTTAGAGATTGTTAGGAAAATGGATTTCTCCAGTGTCATGAACTTAAGTTCATATGGGAAATAGGATTTTATGCTGAATATGCCATGTTTTGGTGATTTTACTGTGTTGGAAAGGAGGGTTACAATCTGATTCTAGATACGTTATTTCATTACAACATGAGGAGAGCACCATCAAGAAAAAACTTTGATCCAGAGGATATATCCATTCTACGAGACAAAGAATAAATTTTGGAGGGTACCAGCATGTGCCCTATCAATCTAATGACATAATCAGAAACTTGGAGGCAGAGGAAGCAAAAATGGTGATTGAGAAGCATGATCAGGAGTTGGTAGATGCTGAGTTGTTATCCTCCATTAAAGGAATATCAGAAGCTGACAGGCCACAAGGCTCATCTGGGAAGGTATCAAGAATAAGGACTCAGGATTATGCCTATGCTTCCAGAGAAACAAATGTTGAGGAAACTATGGATATGGATACGAGACATGAAGATTATAGGTCTTTTATAGCAGATGATGAATTTGTGAAGACCTCAGAGTTTAAAACATTTTTATACATGAAAAAAGGAAAAGAAATAAGAGGACTGGTTGACAATGTCACACCAGGAAATGAGGATCAATTGTTAAAAAAATTAAGGGATGAGGTGGAAAAAGAGATGACGAACATGACCCCTAAAAAAGGAAGGGAGATGTTAGAAAAGGCAGGTGTTTTGATTTTCCCAGATTTGGATCTCAATTCTGCATTAGTTTTTGATAGTTTCCTGAAAGACAACAATGCCACCCACAAGTTCAGCATAAAGAAGGTGACAGAGGTGTATACATGATCAAGATATAATCCTGATGATGAAACATTGATGATTTGGGCTTTGTATTCCCCTCACAAGAAGTTAATTTTTATTGATACTGAGAAGGCATTCAGACATGTCATGACTCTGAAGGCTGGAGAGGCTAATCCTGTTGCAACTGCAGACATTGGGATCAATATAGAAAAGTTGAATAAAGCCCAGATCCAAGCATTGATCAAAGAGAGAGAGATGTATAAAACCAATAATGAGAGGATGTATAGAGAGAATGAACATTTAAAAGACTTGGTAGGTGCTGTGATAGGGCCAACAAAGATGCTCACCCAAGGTGAGAGTTCACTGAAAAGGGACCATTAGGAAGGGTCAAGTGCATACTCAAAAGGAAAAGTGGACACACTCACTGCAATAATAAAAAAGAGGTAGGTTGTTTTAAACACTTGGTTAAATAAGCTTTGGGGAAAACATTCACAATACGTGGATGCTATAAAAGAGCATAGAAGAGTGGATGATAGAATCCGAGAAAGAATTGAGGAAATGAAAAGGGGTACTCCTAATGCTGCAAGAATTGAAAATGCCAATCGTATCATGGATAAGCATAGGGAATTCTTTGAGGAATTACAAGGGGATGTACAAGGATTGATTGAAGCTGCTAATGACAGATTGACTAAGTTCTGCGATGATGAAGGAAAACTAAAAGAAGCGACTACATGGAAAGGCGAATGCGAATCAATACTCCAAGAGATATCGAACATAGCCACTGCAAGGGACATAACATTGGACAAAGCATGTGAGAAAAATGAACGAATGATGATGATGGAGATCGTGATCCATGATGTGTTAGGAGATGCAAACACACATAAGCGCTAGGATTATACAGAGAACATGTCTGCAGTTCATTTGTCGCTTAATAGAAATTAGTTAATGAACTTGTTAACATTTTATTCTTAAGAATTTTTGAAAAGGCACGTCCTTTTGCAAAATAAATGTATAAGTATCTGTTGTTGGATAATAAGATAGAAAATAGAATTAGAATAGGATAGACTGTTGTAAGTACTATATTTTTAGAATGATGACATTCAAGTAGACTATGTTGCATGTATGAATTTCAAGGAAGATAATGAAATAATGTTGATTTGGTGATTTCATTCTGGTATCAATTGTTTGTGGGATTCCTACGATTATTTGATTGTCTCCAATCTGATGTTTCTTGATTTTTTAAATTTAAGTATCAAGTATATATTCAATTTATCAGTGCACATTTGATGTTTCTGTGTGATTTGATTTATTGGATTCTTTAATAAAGAATTAAATTACTTTCAATCAATTGCAGTAATCTGGGAATGTCATTTTGATCAGTAAGAAGAATCAAATAATTAGATTTGATATTCTGCCTCAAGTAGGGTTTATCAATTACATCCTTGCATGTTTATACCAGCTATAAACTCATAATTGTATGCCAAACAATTAGAGAACTTGCTAGATAGAAACCACTCATTAAGGGCTTTCATTTGACTCCATTTTACCCAATAAGGCATGGGTCTCCCTTATTTTCACTACATTAGTTTTATTCATTTCATTTGACATCTCTTAATTGAACATATTAATTCATACCTTGATATTGCATATACAATTCATACCAAATTGGGATCATATCTTTCCACTGTTAAATTTCCATTTGTGGATAGTTAGATCAAGTAGGAGAAATAAATTCAAAATCTGTGCTACTCATATAGGTGTACCCACCTAGGTCTAGCAGATCCTTAAGAGTAGAGGGTTCAACTGTACTGGTTGGCCTTGTTAGTTGACCAATAACATAGTGAGAGAGTTTGGCAACCTCTCGTGGTTCATTCAAACCAATGTTTTTGAGACCCAACAAATTGGCGACTCTGTTGGGGAGAACTAGAGAGAAGTCTGGTAGTAGACAACCTTTCCATATAAATTCACTAAAAGAAAACCATAATTAAATATTTGAAAATTGACTCTGTTGGGTAAAATAATCACAAAATATTTTCACTTTTAGAAAAAGTGGGTGACAACTCTGAATGAACAAAAGTATTGAGATTGATACAATAAGATACAAATTAGAAAGGAATCGACCTAGATTTTAGACCATCATAGTCTCTCACAACATGCAAGGAAGATCTTTGTACAAGTAGGGAGATGGTCCTAATGACAAGGGTAAACGAACTTATAAAAGTGATCAAAGCAAGAAGGTATTCAATGACCTAGATCCAACCACAAAAAATAGAATATCAAAACCACCTATGGAAACACACAATTCATACAAGGCATTAAAAATTGAGAATAGCCCTTCTAAAGAGCTTCATACCCCTGAAGAGAAGAGAAATCCTTTCCATCGAATAAGTCATGATAAAGATGAGGAGTTCATGGCTGAATTTGAAGTTGAGAAAAGGAGAAAATTTGAATGTGATAAAAGAAATGCACCTTTTGAGGAAGGAATTGAATATGAGGTAGCATCTAAAGAAAACCATGAACTCATGACACAAAATGAAGAAGATACATAGTGGGAGAAAATGAGGCAACATGCGGAAAAACTAAGGGTAGAATACAAACAACAACTTCAAGCAATGGAAAAATTAAGAAAGATGAAATTACACAAAGATCAAATCAAAACATCAGTGGCTGATTCACCCAAATATACACCCCCTCATAAAAACAACAATATGAAACCATCAAATTCCCCTCAAGCCCATCGAAATCAGCATATAAATCAATATAGAAACACAAATGCTCCACCACAACATCGAAATATTCAACCACTTGCTCATCAACAGTATGTACCCCTACAAGGTCCACAATACATGGCAAATAATAACCCACTTTACCAGCATCATCATTTCCAAAATCCCCTTTGACAATGCACAACCATGATTAGACAATTTGATCTTGCTGTATTTCGGATCTACCCTTACCCTTTGGACAACAATTGGAGGAACTTAGTCCCTAAATTCATAGGAAGTAATGCAGTTATAATTGAGGAACATCTGAGAAATTTTAAAGCAGTCATTCAAGACTTGGACATGCAGTATGAGGATGTAAAAATGAGACTATTTATGATGTCACTGATTAAGGATGCTAGAGACTGGTTTAACAGTCTACCAACTGCATCCATTTATTCAATTCAGGTATTTCATGAATAGTTTCTTCAACAATACGGGAATCAATGTGCATCAGATTTTGCCTTGCATGAGTTAGTGACTATCCAAAAGCATCAGAATGAGTCAACCTTTGATTTTAATCAAAGGTTTGTTAAATTACATAATAAATACCCCAGGCATCCAAGCTGGCTGATCCTGCAGCCTTGAGTATCTATTTGAAAGCCTTTGACCCCAAGACAGGATATGAATTGAGAAACAGAGGTCCTAGGAATCTAGCCGAGGCCCAAAAGATAGCCTTAACTATTGAAAATAATAGGAAAGGTGCAGGGATTTTTTCTAAAAGGGAAAACCCTAGGGTTCCCCAATATGCTCCCCCAAACAGACAAGAGAACACATATAGGAATGAAAGACCAAGGCTGCATGACATGCCTTATAATACAAATTGGAAGGATGGGAAGCCGGTAAGTGATAGGCCAAGAAATAAAGAAACACCAGATCCATTAAAAAGGAAAGGGACATATATGGTAGATAAAAGTCCCTAGTGCTCAGTCTGTTATGCACCACATTCCCCAGAACATTGTGTAACAACTTAGTCAATACCAGAAGAAGACACACTGGAAGATGATGGTGGCAAAGACCAGAATGTCTACCTAACTTCCCACACTCTTAACTCTTTGGATCAGGAATATGCATCTTCAGAAGAGGAAGGATATGAGTATAATGTCGATCACCAAAAATACAATATTCACATGGCAGAGCAGCATGTTTTTTTTGATCATGAAGAAAATGATAATGAGCAAGATCCCCCTGTTGCATCAGGTCAGACTAATAGATGCAATATAAGAAGACCAACTGAAGAAGAGATTAAAAGATTGAAAATTGCAGCAGTGGAGGAAGCTAGAAACAAATATCATTTGAGAAACAGAACGGTGAATAGAGATGAGGGTGTCCCAAGGGGGATATTTATAAAAAATAAAAAAGCATCAGATGAGACATCAAAAGAGACTAGTGATAAACAACCAGACAAAAGAGAATAGAAGGGATCTCCTAAGGAGGAAAGTAAAAAAATTCCCATTGAGAAGCAAAAGCCAGATCAAACATCCAAAAGGGAAAAAGAAGAGAACAAAGGAGAATTCATTGAACCTAGAAAGGTAATCAGAACTGAAGGTACATCCTTTGATTTTATACAAGCTTTATCTCAATTGAAGATGTTTGTCCCATTAATTGAAATGATGAAAATCAAAGAATATAGGGAAGGTGCCATAAAATTAATTTCTAATGGAAATCAAAATATAAGCCCTGAAAACAAAGAAGTTTCTAAAAGCAATAATAAAAGGAAGGAGGTAAAAATCCCAGAGGCCTGCCTAATGAGCAAACCACAAATTGACCCATTCTTCACCACTTTAATCATAAATGGAAAACTAGTAAGAAATTGCATGATAGACTCAGGTACCTCCATGACCATCATGCCAGTAGGGGTGATGAAGCAGCTTGGTCAGTGGATAGATGTGGAAGGGGGTAAATGCTAAGCTATGGATAATAGGCCTATCCAAGTTGTGGGAATCATGAAAAATGTGGAAGTAAGATTAGCAACTTACCCACAAGCTGCTTACACTATTGACATAATTGTAATTGACACACCTCCCCAGTTTGGAATGCTTCTATCGAGACAGTGGACTGCAGCAGTAGGAGGCAATGTACAGTTTGACTTATCATATGCCACCATACTAGTGAATGGAGAAGAGGTAAAATTGTATAGAGAACCTAGAATGAATCAAATTGTTGAATGTGATCCTCAAGAGCCACTGAATTGATTCTGTGATGTTGATTTGGGAAGTTTTAGAATAGAACTATCTCAACCTGAGTTGGTAAGAAAAGATCCAATTGATAAAAATATTTTTGAAAATCAACAAGGGATATGGAAAATGTACTTTGATGGAACATGCAGCCAAGAGGGTAATGGAGCTGGGATAGTTTTTATATCACCTGATGGTTCAAATTTCAAATATTCATTTCTGTTAGCATTTGAATGTACAAACAATTTAGTGGAATATGAAGCTTTGTTGACAGGATTGAATTTAGCTGTTAAACACAAGATTAAACTCTTAATAGTTTTTGAGGACTCGAAGCTGGTTGTATCTCAGATTAGATCAAAATATGTAGCAAAAAATAAAAGATTGAAACAATACATAAATGCAATATGGGATACAATTGAACTATTTGATGCTTTCTCCATTGATTGGGTGGATAGATCAAAAAATATAATGGCAGACTTCTTGGCGAATGCAGCACTAAAACAAGATGATATCACGCTAGCAGCAATGTCCCAAGTTGAGTTCAAAGCAAGACCTGATGTATCGGACAATGTATATAGTTGGCAGGTTTTTAATGATGACACTGATCTTTTAAAATTACTTCACTGCATAGACCAATATGAGGCTTAGGAAATTGATTTCAACACCTTTGTGGAAGAGATAGATGGAGAACAGACAATATTCAGAAAGAAAATCTTGCAACTTAAGACTAATAAACTTCCCAAGGGGTTAGTGGCATTGGAAAGAGTATATGATGGAAGTGATCGATCCCTTATGAAACAAACACCAGTCAAAAGGGAAGATATTGAAGAAATAAACTTAGGGACCGAAATGTCACCAAGGAAGGTATATATTGGGAAGAAGATAAGCCCTATTGTCCGAAGAATGCTGACTTCATTGTTAAGAAAGTATAAAAATGTGTTCGCATGGTCTTATGAGGACCTCAAGGCATATAGGGAGGATTTATTTCAGCATGAAATCCTGTTGAAAGTAGATGCAAAGCTATTTAGATAGAAACAAAGGCCCATTAACCCCACACTAGAACCAAAAATGCAGGAGGAATTGGCCAAACTTAGAGATGGAGGTATCATTAAACCTGTTAGGTATTCAACATGGGTGTCAAACCTTGTTCCTATTAGAAAGAAAAATGGAGACATCAAACTGTGTGTAGATTTCAAAAATCTGAATGTAGCATCTCTCAAAGATAACTACCCTCTACCAAACATGGAAGCTATACTGCATAAGGTAACCGGGTGTGAGTTGTTGTCTATGATGGATCATTTGTCTGATTATAACCAGGTTAAGGTCAGGGAATGTGAGAAGTACAAAACAAGTTTCAATACCATGGGGGACATATGTATATGTGAGAATGCCTTTTGGTCTCACTAATGTGGGAGAAACCTTTCAAAGGGCTATGGACTTAGCATTTGCTGACCTAATCAATGCTATAATGGTGGTGTATCAAGATGACCTTACAACTTACTCAAACAAGGCTGAAGATCATATAGAACATCTTGAAAAATATTCATTAAAGCTTTAGAATATGGCATTAGTTTGAACCCTAATAAATGTCATTTTGTTGTTACAGAAGGAAAAATCTTAGGACACATTGTATCAAAAGAGGGAGTTAGGATAGATCCTGAGAGAGTTGAGGCTATAGATAAGGTTCCTATCCCTAAAAATGTGAAAACCATCCAATCATTCTTTGGGCAAATTAATTTTGTTAGGAGGTTTGTGTCCAACTTTGCTGAAATTTTCAAACCCATATCAAAAATGCTAAAGAAAGGACAAAAAATTGAATGGACCCCAGAAGCATTAGAAGCCTTTGTATCCATTAAAAGAGCCATTAAGGAAGCCCCTATCCTCAAGTCTCCTGATTTCACAAAACCTTTTCAAATATTTTCATTTGCTTCCCTGCATACAATAGTTGTTGTCATGTTACAAAAAAATGAGGATGGTCATGAGCAACCTGTGTCTTTCTTTCGTAAATCTTTATAGGGATCAGAGTTAAATTATGACATAATGGAAAAACAAGCCTTTGCACTAGTAAAGGCCACAAAAGCCTTTAGACCATATCTTGTTTGAGCCAAAGTGATTGCATATGTTCCTCACACAGTAGTCAAGGACATCTTGACACAATCAGAAGTGACAGGAAAGAGGTGCAAGTGGATTAACAAAATTCAGGAATTTGATATGGAGATATAGATTACTAAGTTGGTGAGAGGCTAAGGATTGGCCAAATTAATGGCAGAAACAAACATTGAGGCAAATCAAATTTTCAATGTGCAAGAAGAAGGAAATGCAATTGAAAGTATTGAGCATACACCATGGTACATGGACATCATGCATTACCTCAGGAACACAAAGTGACCAGAAGGATTCAATGATAACTAGAAAAGAACTTTGAAACTATAGGCCTCTAAATATGTATTTATAGAAGGTAATTTATTCTGGAAAAACAAAGATGGAATGTTGCTGTTATGTTTGGATGAGTCACAAGCTGATCATGTTCTGAAAGAAATGAACGAAGGGGTTTGTGGAGGGCATTATTTCGCAAAAACAATTGCACATAAAATCCTCAGGGCAGGTTATTACTGGCCAAAAGTTTTTAATGATTCATTTTCATATGTAAGGAGATGTGAAGCATGCCAAAAGTTCTCAAGAAAAATGAAGTATCAGGGAGCTCTACCAGTCAAACCTATGCAGGTTGAAGCCCCTTTTCATCAGTGGGGGATTGATTTCATTGGGGAAATACAAGAGAAATCGAGTGGAGGACATAGGTGGATACTAGTGGCCACTAATTACTTCACCAAATGGGTGGAGGCAATCCCAACCAAGCAAGCAACAAGTAAATTTGTAATCAAATTTTTAATGGATAACATTATTATTAGATTTGGTACACCATTGAGAGTGATTACAGATAATGGGATGTGTTTTAGGTCTGATGAGTTCAGAGAGTTTTTAAAAATGTATGGCATTAATGTTTCTTTTTTTGCCCCATATCATCCACAAGCCAATGGTCAAGTAGAATCTAGCAACAAGAGTCTTTTGAAGATCATAAAGAGGATGCTCGGTAAGAAAAAAAAATCTTGGGATTCAAAGTTAAGGTTGGCTGTATGGGTAGATAGGATTACTATCAAAAAGAAAATTGGAAAATCCCCATATGAATTAGTGTATGGAACACAAGCTAGGATGCCTTTGCAAAATTTATTACCAGTTTACAAATTTATCCTTCAAGAACATATAGATGTTCTTGAGCCAATGGAGGAGAGAATGGAGCAACTTGTAGAACTTGATGAAATAAGAAGAATAGCTCAAAACTAGAACATGAAATTGCAAGAACAAATGAAGTATTTGTTTGATAAAAAAGCAAAGGATAGAAAATTTGAAAAAGGTGATCTGGTATTGATGTGAAATGCTAGGTGCCAGGAGAAGGGAAAACATAGAAAATTTGAGGCATTGTGGTTAGGACCTTTTGTTATTATTGGCAAGCAAGGAGAGGATTCATATTATTTACAAAATATGAGTTTTGAAGAATAGGAGTTGCCTGTACATGGGAAATTTCTAAAAAAAAAGTTCTCTTGAAAGTCACAGAGGATCATGGGTTGCCAGTGCATGGACAACTCTTGAAAAAAACTTCTCATAAACTTTCCATGCACAGTAGTATAGGAAGTAAAGGATATAGGAAATTGCCAGTACATGGACAATCCTGGAAATCCTTATTTGATCTTTTCTCCATGTACGGTAGTTTAGAATCATATTCATCTCCACTTGTTTTCATCCATATTGTTTGGTCTACTCACCCAGAGATCTGGATCCTTGCAATGATCTCACAATCATTCATCCCCAGATGGAGCCACTGTTGGAACTGTGAAATTTTGAAAACCTCATTAACCCTTCATGCTTATTAGTCTCCCAAAAAAGGTTCATAATACAGACATAAAAATCCTCACATAGCATTTTTTACCAAAGTCCAGATTAAATTTTTCCATAAAGCCCCATAAATTTCATCTGGCATTAAATCTTTAACATTTGAAAATATCGGCATAAGTTGATGCAGGTCTCATCGATGATAATATAAATTTCCTCAATATATCGGTAAGACATCAAAAGCCTCATACCGATAAAGTTATACACCAAGAGAATGCGGCTTTTTATTTCTTATGACCAAGACAAACAGTATCGGTGTGACGGTGTAAAGTCATATCGAGCAAGTTTACCTTTTACTGATTGGAGTAAAATAAAGTCTATCAGAGAGACTATGGTCATCAGAGTGAGATTTCAAAGCATTGCCCGAAGCATTACTGGTCTTGCCGATAAAGCCAAAGGAGGACTCATTCGGTAAGACAAATGATGTTGGGAAGAGTTTGGAGAGTCTTACCGACCCCTCGGGTTACACCGATAGAATTAACCATGCGGAGATAAAGGTTATCAAGAATAAAATGCACGTGGTCTCACCGAAGAAAAAGTGTATCGGTGAGATATGTCTCAGCGGAGAGATCTAAGAGACATCATGGCGAGTATCATTCTGTTGGCAGAACAATTACTTGGTCTCGACAAGTTAAGTTTACAAAGTGAACATCGCGGTGAGATGAAGAGCTTTTAGAGTGAGGTGAAGAACCATTGGCTCGATTCATTAAGTCTGGGTGATAGTTTTCTTTGGTGAAGGTCATGGCGATATAAAAAGAAAAAGGAAAAAATTATCGAGGAGACTTGTGATGTCTAGGAAACTGCAAGACGTCTTAGTGGATGGGTGAACGTTGAACAGGCGGATCGGCCAGAGATTTGAAATGTCATGTCGATATGATCCCTGATGTGACAGTGAGAATTTCAAAAAAAATACAGCATTCATGTCTCAGTAAAGACATTAATGGCGCCACGAAGCATAAAAGATTTTGCATATCAGGGTGTGCTCAATTGAAATCATTGATTCATGGAATTGGCAGCGAAGGAGAGTAGGGGAACCACTAGAACAATTAGGGAATTCATCTAACTTGGATTCATAGGCAAAATACTGTAAGTTTGTGATCCTCTCAAAATTCATGAATTTTGAATATGGAAGGCAATAGTTCAGAAAAATCGGGGAGGGTTGTCAATCAAAGGAAAAAAGGAAAAAAACTCAACTGCAACCAGAGGGCACTAAAAGGAAGTTAAATCAAGATCTCATAGACTAGTTACCTGGTTTAGGGCCTAAAGCTAGGCATTCTGTGCAGCTCAAAGTGAAAATTGATAAATTGGATGACAAATACAAATTCATTGGGGATGTTTGTACCCCAATTAGAGGGTACAAGTTGTTCAATTTCCATTATCATAGAAGAAATCTCTTCGAGCCAGTATGTAATCTGTGGAGGCTCAATTTGGGAAAACTGGTGTGCCCTAATGTCTTTGTTGATGTCGAACTGGTAAAATTTTTGGCTAGTCATTATAACCCGAAGAATAAAGCTATATGCGATTTGTCAGGGAATCCATTGATACATATATCTGAGAATACAATAGCTGAGGTTTTCAGATTGGAAGGAATATGCAGTGAGAAGATAATAGGTGAGAAGCTCGATTGTGAATTCAGAAGAATGGACACCATTTATAAAGGCTAGAGATTACCTCCGCATAGAATTAGGTGTCATGGAAAACCTACTCCAATGGAAGACAGTGAGGGACCACCATTTCATGTGGATCTCTTCGAGCCCTACCTAAAGTACACTTATTTTTCAGTGGGACAGGTATTGGGGATGGAAGTCCCAGAGCATAAGGTAGTTGTGCCCATGGTGATTGTTGGAGATATTCAGTATCATAATTCTAGATCTTTTGATTATTCTTCACATGTGTTTAAGGAATTGGATGCAAGGTTGATAGCGATAAAGAATGGTGCCTCTGTCTTGCACCTCAAGAATTATTCACTATTAATGCACTTGGTGCTAAATTTTGGATAGGAGTGAGGATTGTGGCCCCAGGAGCTGAGGATTTCACAATCTGAGAAGGAAGGTAGGCCATTGCCTGTTCAGTTATGGACTACTATTTGGGACAACAGGTTTGCTAATTCCAATTTCTTGCATTTTGAAGAATTCTTTGTGAAGCCTTTATATAGATTTTTTAACCATCCTTGTGATTATTCCTTATCTGAAGAAGTAAAGTGGTTTCTTAGGCCTAGGGATTATAATGGACCAATCAACCACAACTGGGGGGATTGGTATTGCTTAGAAAATGCCACAGTGATTAGGGTTTATGGTTTTGAGGATACACCATTCATTTTGCCTAGAAAAGTCCCAGATAGAATTGCATACTTAGAGATTGTTAGGCAAATGGATTTCTCCAGTGTCATGAACTTAAGTTCATATGGGAAAAAGGATTTTATGCCCAGTACGCTGTGTTTTGGTGATTTTACTGTGTTGGCAAAGGAGGGCTACAATCTGATTTTGGATAGGTTATTAAATTACAACATGAGGAGAGCACCATCAAGAAAAAACTTTGATCTAGAGGGATATATCCATTCTGCTAGACAAAGAATAAATTTTGGAGGGTATCAACATGTGCCCTATCAATCTAATGACATAATTAGAAACTTGGAGGCAGAGGAAGCAAAAATGGTGATTGAGAAGCATGATCAAGAGTTGGTAGATGCTAAGTTGTTATCCTCCATTAAAGGAATACCAAAAGCTGACAGGCCACAAGGCTCATCTGGGAAGGTATCAAGAATAAGGACTCAAGATTATGCCCATGCTTCCATAGAAACAAATGTTGAGGAAACTATGGATATGGATACGAGACATGAAGATTATAGGTCTTTTATAGTAGATGATGAATTTGTGAAGACCTCAGAGTTTAAAACATTTTTATACAAGGAAAAAGGAAAAGAAATAAGAGGTTGACAATGTCACACTAGGAAATGAGGACCAATTGTTAAAATGCTTAAGGGATGAGGTGGAAAAAGAGATGAATAACATGACCCTGAAAAAGGAAGGGAGATGTTAGAAAAGGCAAGTGTTATGATTTTCCCAGGTTTGGATCTCAATTTTGCATTATTTTTTGACAGTTTCCTGAAAGACAACAATGCTACCCACAAGCTCAGCATAGAGAAGGTGACAAAGGGGTATACAAGATCAAGATACAATCCTGATGATGAAACATTGATGATTTGGGCTTTGTATCCCCCTCACAAGAAGTCTTTTTTTATCTATATTATTTCAAAAATAATAACAGGCCCTTAAGTGGCAATAAAATTCAGAAAATCAAAGTTAGGCAACTTGACGTAAAAATTTGAATAAGTTATCTATATTATCTCAAAAATATGTAAGAATAGAATTTGTAGAAAATTGAATTTAGTTTCTAAACTACTAGGTTTATTTTATTTTTTTAAAATCTATTTGGTGAAAATTTGAAATTTCAATGCAATAGTATTGAAATTTCAGGGGAAAAATAAGAAGTAGGTGTCTGTCTGACCACCCTAACCACAATAAAATGATAATATTAATTATAATATTTTAGATATAAGGAGAGGAATCATGTCCCAATGTGATGCATATTTTTTTGTAATTTTTTTCCAAGTAAATAATTAATTACGAATTTTTTATTACAAATTTTAAAAAATATAAAAAAGTGTATGTCTAACCACCTTAATTTTGTCAAAACTTGATGATTTTTTTTTTTGAATCCTATAGTATGTGAAGCATAGAATGTGACGCATGGTTTGGAATAAAAAAATGTGATATCGTTTGAAAGCTATAGATTTTTTTCAATCAGCCTATCAATTAGGACTTTAGTCGTAATTCAAATAGAAAATAAATAATAATTATAATTTATTGAATTCAAAGTAAAGAATAATTTTTATTGGTGGAAAGCTGAAAATCTCCTTTAAAAACCCTTTTCGTTTCATCAATTTTGGGTTAAAAAAAGTCATCAGCCACATGGGCCATCATATCACTTAGATATCGCCACTTTTTGGCCCACCATGATCCTGCACATACCCTAGGATCATATCTTTCCATTGTTAAATTTCCATTTGTGGATAGTTAGATCAAGTAGGAGACATAAATTCAAAATCTATGCTGCTCATATAGGTGTACCTACCTAGGTCTAGCAGAGCCTTAAGAGTAGAGGGTTCAATCGTACTGGTTGGCCTTGTTAGTTGACCAATAACATAATGAGAGAGTTTGGCAACCTCTCGTGGTTCATTCAAACCAGCGTTTTTGAGACCCAACAGAGCCTTTTCCACCCAACCATGAAGTACAAGACTTCCCTGGGTTTCTTCCTAACTTGAAGAAAGCACCAGACTTGCATAAGGAGCCTAGCAACCTGGAGCAGTAAAGAAGGAGGGAATCTCTCAATGCATTCCTGATGCCTATATGTATTCCTATACTAGAATAGAATATTACTTGCATGCAGGATGTGGCAAAGACATATATAACATATAATTCTAGGATTTTTATCCATGTATTTCACTGGTATAGTAGCTTGGCCAAGAATTAAAATATAAATGGTAATTTAAGAAAAGGTAGATTACTGTCGCTGGTAGCCCACATTCAACATCCTATCTTGAAAGTATCCTCATGAAAAGTGTAAATATTACAAATTTTCTCACAAGTTGCATAAGGTTCAAGCATTCACTAACTTAAACATTCTTTCAAAAAAACACAATATATCTCCAAGGTTCACTATTTGAATTGCATAAGAGAATAATTCACAAGAAAATAAATTTTACATCTGGTTTTACATTTCACCATGAACTCATTATAATCAATCTACTACACCCAATAGATAACATAAATTATATGCATATGTGCTCTTTTCTACTTGCTTACAAAGTATCCAATACTCCATTTCCAATTCAAATGGTTTAATCTAAAAATAATAGATTTGTATATATATTTGAAAGAAGTACTTCCAATAAAAAAATGTATACATTTTAAAGAGTAAAACTTGCCCATTCATGTATACGCATATGTATATATATATATACATTCATATATCATATATATATATATATTTAGAAATATATCAATCTAATACATAAATATATCAATTTAAAATAGAAATATTTATCTTTCCAAGTCAGATTTTAATATCTATTCTTTTCGAAATTTAAGTCTTGTTCATATAAATATAATTTTGTATATATATACTTAGAGAATTACATTTGCAAACAAGAAAAAATTCACTAGCAAGATCAAATACATCTACATCCAAATATATTCAATTCAATTTTTAGAGTGTGATAATATTTAAATATATAAATATATACCCATACACACACATATGTATGTATGCAAAAATAACAAAATTATACTGAGAAGCAACCCAGATCACAACACCTAGTGTCAAATTCAAGCAAGTTTCAAGGGATTAACCTAGGGGTTCAAGATAGAATGCACAGGCGAGGGGATTGCATGGTTGTCAAACTCCCCATAGGGAAACACTACATATGGAGGGCAGTGCCCTCTCCATAGGCCATAGATGCCTCCACAACACAACCTTTCCCAAAGGCAGCACGACTATGTAGGGAGCCTTCACTCCCATTTAAAACTTCCCTCAAACAATTTCAAACAACCACTCAATGCGCGATAAGAGTTTGATTCGATTCAGAATATGGTTTTACATATTCCATCCCAAAATGTATGAATATAGTATTATATATTTATATATATATGGTACAATATATATATAAATATATAATATTATTATATTCTAGAACAGTGCATTTAAAGGAAATTTATAATTTCGATTGAGTATGTTTGAAATTGAATCCTAAAATTTACAACAACCATGTACATATATATATATATAATATTATATATATCTATATATATGTATGTATATATATATTTATGTAAAAATAATAAGAAAAAATATAGATTTGTACAACCATGATGCTGAATTTCATACAATAAATAAAACATTAAAACACTAATGCACAATTTGCAATTGATATTAAAAAGGGTTTCAAGGAAGAATTAAATCTTTCCATAGAAATTCTTCTATTTACATTGGAAAAGAATTGAAAACTTGGAAATTGCTTCTAGTTGGGTTTCCTCTTCTTGTTTCCTCTCTTTTCCCCGTTCTTGATCTACTGGAAATCACTTTTTGTTGATTTTCCTCTTCTTGTTTTTCCCTCTTCTTTTTCTCCCCTTCTTTCCACCGTTCTTAATTTACCATGCTTCAGAAACCTTCTCCTTGACACCCATTTTCAGTTATTGTTTTTGTAGATAAAAATAAAGATCAAGAAAAACTATTATGTGTTTCCATTATAGTTTTTCCCCTCTTTTAAATATTTTCCTTCAAGTTTTTCAGATAACCTAATTTTTAAAATAAAACAAGACTTATTTTCATGCATCATAGTTATCCTCAATAAATAATAAAGAAATACCATTTTAATTGCAAATGAAATAATTATCCCCAATAAATAATAAGGAAATATCATTTAATTGAAAATAAAATAATTATCCTAAATAACAAAGAATTATCATTTAATTATAAAATGAAATATTAAATTAAAATATAATTAATTCTTTTGTTTCTTTTCACTTTTATTCAACTACAAATTAATTTAAATAAACATTTTAAAGTACGAACGATATAAACAATTATCTAAATTAAATACTAAATGCATCTACATGTTACTAAGCGCTCATGTGTGTACGAGAGAACCGTTCCTTCTTAGCCTTGTGAGGAAGCTAACCTCTTCTACCTTAGCCCCACCCTTAGTCTTCAACAACCTAAAACTCAAGTAACCTCATGCACCCATTAATAGATTAGTATCCAATTAAAATATAAATCAAAGCAATATAACTCACTAATCCAAATAACACTTTCTATTTTGCATCACTTTCAAAATAAAACTATATTCCTCACATTTCAATTTTTTCTAAATTAAAACAAATACTTTCTTATTTCATCTCTCAAAATATAATATTGTTTATTATTTGTTCTACCACACACATTCAGTCATATATCAGCTCCACATAAAGAAAAATAAAGTAGCATTAGAGTCTGAGATGTGACACAAACAAATTTAAACTTTGGACACAACAACATCCTAGACTTAGGTTATCATCAACCAATCACCTAGCTTAGCTATATGCATGTAAATGAATCACTTTTCATACATTTATTTAAGTTAGCCAACATCCTTTTGAACAAGTCTATCCTAAAGGTCACAATTCTACCCTTAGGATTCACAAGTTCATTAGCATCCTTATCCAAACATCCAACATCAAACCTTTAGTCTAGTGTTGTCTAAAGTTTAGAAGTTCATCATCCATATCACTCACCCCTTTCATCATCCATTCACATCATTGGTCGTAAACACCTTAAAGACTCACTTCTACCAAAATTTGAATCGATTATAGAGTTCCAACAGTACAAGTCCCAACACACTTATCCCATAGTTGATCCAAAATTTATGGTAACACAAGATCAAAATACAAGAAAAATATGGAGCAAAAACAATTCATCCACCATGAGTGATCCCACCCAACAATAATTTGACCTTAGAAGTTACTCAACCCCATCACAAAATCAACCACAAAATTCACTAGAAATGGGATTTGAAGTAGAAGATGTTACTAAAATTCCACTTGAGCTCACCGTAGAGGAACTACTTGAGTAGAAACAAGATCCCAAAACACAAAATATCATCAACACTTTGATGAAGTTGAACCCCACACAATACATGCTAGCTTTAGCAAAGGAAGGAGAAAAAATCCCTTCAACATTTGATTTGGACACAATTAGGGAACAACCTTTGGGAAATGTGGCTTCTATTCCACAAGCTTCCATAAAAAACCCTTGGTACAAGGTATGACCCAATCTATCATTCAACCAATTTCATCACATGCACCAAATCAACCTTTGACTACTAGTCTTGCAACTCAATTTGGAACCAACCTTAGTATCACTCCCAATCTAGGAAGCAACACAACTTGGGGAACACAAGACACAACTATCCCCCAAAACATAAATTGGACACCAAAAGTTTGTGCCCAACCGTATGCTTCCACTACAACTAGTTCCCAATATATTCTTATTATTAAAAAGAGTCAAGTGAGACAAACACCCCAAGTGGATCAACAAGGACAAGTAAACACAATCACACAAGGTCAACCCTTGACACACCAAGGTCAGACATCAAACCATCTAATTGACATATCAAATAAATTAGTTCCACAAGTCACTCAAATCAACCAAGGAAACACATCCAACATTCGTAAAAAATCCTATCAATCAAGGAAATTCACTAGTCCCAAATAAAACACATCAAGGAAATGCATCCAATCCCTTGGGATCTCAACATAAAAAAAATCAAGAGAATTCCTCCAACCAATTGACCTGGAAAGTCAAAGTATGCCACTAATATCGCAATAGCAAGTGGAACCATATCAACCTTTGGTCCCCTAAATAATGTAAAATTAAATGGGACCTCAAGCCTACATTCCTCCACCCCAATCTCACCTTTTACAAGGAATGATAGCACAAAATCAAGGATAAAATGTACCAAATCCAAATATAATGCCCAATACTTTCATCACACATCAACCACCCCACAATCAACTCAACCCACAAATCGCTAACACCATGGTCCCTCAAAATCCACCAAACGTTCCACAAAATCAAAATATCTCAAGCCAATAGATGCAGACAAGTCAATTTGTACCAAACCAAAACATCATTTCATTATTGCAAGGAAAAAATGCATTGGCTTATCAATGAACTATTTTCAATCAACAACAACAACAAACACAATTTCTAGCACAAAAACAAGAAGCTCACTTGCTAGCACAACAATAACATGCTTAATTACAAGCCCAACAATAGAAAGAACAATTGATAACACAATAACAACAAGCTCAAATATAAGAACAACAACTACATGTTGCAATTGTGGATGCATTTGGTGGTGTTGTCATTAATGTTTTCATTGATGTCAACACAGTTTAGGTTGAGTAAGTTGTGTTTTTTCCAAGTGATTTTGAGAAAATTTGTATCAAAGTAGTGTTGAAGTGTGTTCTAAGTGTGCTATGGTATTGTGCCCAACATTTTCTCTGTATTGACCCTATGCCTATGCAGATCTGTAAGTATGTTTATAAGCTTCAATAGATTGTATATACTGAGTTTTAGCTTCTGAGTTGATGGTGAGTAGAAAGTGTGTTCATCGGTGTGTGAACTGGTTTGGAAAAACTTTCTGTTTATGGAATGGGAGAAATATTTTGGTTCCGTAGTCCTCTGATATTTGGTTTCAGATCTTGCAGATCTAAGAGATGACTCTTTTTGTTAGTTTCTATGTTCCGACAAACTTTCTAGTGGTTTGGCACTCTGGAAAACCTGCTCTAGAGCTTCTATGTTTTTCTGATCAGTTCGGTTGGACTGATGAAGTGCTCTCTATGAATAAAGTTTTTTGCAAATGTTGCGAATGTACCTGAGATGTTCTCAGAGATGGTAAAATGACTGGTGAAGTGTGTTGAGTGATCCACATGTGATTATCTTGTTGGAGATGCATGTACTTCAAAGATCATAGGTGTTTTTATTAGGTTTGGCTGACTTGGTGTTTACACATTAGATGTGGCTTTTGCATTGATTTGAGAAAGCGTGTGCGTGATCCAAGATATTTTTTGGGTCCTATATTAAATATATATTTGGTCCTATCTCATTCTTATCCACCATGGGAATGTTGAGTAGCCGAACTAGTTTGAATTTGTAATTTGAAATTGTATCAGATGACCTTGGTGAATGTTTCTAAGGTTGAAGACGGTATAAAATAAAATTAAGTTGTGGTGAATTTCATATCCATCCACCCATCCATGAATCGAGCAAGTGAGTGAAGTGTGTGAAAAAGTGTGAAAAGAAGAGAAGGGAAGAGTGAATTAAGGAAAGAATACTTTAAGGTGTTAGATTCCTGAAAGTAGTGAGCTGATGGCATCTACAATCTTCTAATCAGGTTGCGAATGTGTGGGACCCTAGTGGTGGATCTTCATTTATATATTTTTGTTCATTTTCTATAGGTAGTGAGCCTCCTTTCTAGACAGTGAGTCCTTCTCAAGGTAGTGATCCCTTAATCTAGGTAGTGAGCCTTTGTATCTGGGTAGTGAGCCCTCTGGCAGTGAGCCTTTGTATCCATTATTGCATTACTACTATATTGTGAGTTAATCCTCATTGTGGTTTTTCCCTGATTAGGTTTTCCACATAAATCTGGTGTCTTTGGTGTTTTCTTTCTGTTATTTGCATTTCATGTTTACACTTAAAATAATAGATTGAATTTAAAGAGAAAAAAATAATTTTAAAGTAAAGTTATTTGATACAACTGATTCACCCCCTCTCTGAGTTGTCTTGTGCATTTCAAAAATTAGTATCAGAGCTTTGGTTCCTTGGTGAAAATATTAACCACTTGAGGTAGATCAGATGGTGCACAAGTTGCAGATCCCTATTTTTGATGGAGCTGATTATAGTGACTTGAAAGAGAAGATGAGAAGTTATCTGATTTCACTAAATTTCAACACCTAGAAAGCTGTGGAGATAAAGTATGTGAAACCAGTAGCTGGTCCTTCCTCTGGTGATGAGGTTGCACCCTTTGAAGAAAATGAGGTGCCATATCCTAAAGCACAAAGTCAAATGAGAAAACTGAACTACATGGAAAATTTCATCTTAGACAATTATGATCTAAATGAATTGCATTACAATCCGCATATTTGTACCGAACTCTATCACTACTTTATGAATCCAGTTTCTAGCTTGCATGAACTTACACAATAACTAAAGCATTTAACCGATCCTTTGAACTAGAGCCATCTTTAAAATGTAATTCACAGTAAAGAACAATGAAGATCAATGAAAATAATCTTGGACTAATATTTCATTAATAATTCACACAAGATATCACAACAGGAGAGAAAACAGACTCAAGAGATTTTCAAATTCAATACAAACATGCCTAAGAACCCCATAATTGACCAAGTTCTTTTATCTAACTCAAAACCTTAAGACCAGGACTTACATTCATACTCTCTGTATCACTAAAATATTCTTTCTCAAAATCTCAAAATTAAAAGAAGACCCTGTACCATGAACCATAATTCTCTTTTATAAAACAAGGGAGCAAAACAAGCTTTAGGCCAGAGGGTACACATGTCCATTTTTCATTGGACCACTAATTCCCAATTTATTTACATTTTCATCATGCATTTGGAAGGAAAATGTGTTAGACGAGAATAATCATTAGTTGATATGGAGGAAGAGAAACCGCCCTTCAAAGGGTAACTCGTTCATACCAAAGGCATCTTTAACCATAATAACACTTTATTCAACCTCAACAGCTTGTATACTGAAGTCAAGAGAAGAATGCATATTTTCAAATGTAACTTTTGAGGCTAGACCTATATTATACATGACTAAGTCACATTTCTCAGCCTTAGTACTCATTTTTAAACTCATCGGTGAACACCTTTCTCCATAATTCAAAATCTTTCTCAGATGACCACTTAAAAGAAATAACCTGATTAATCTTATCTCAATAGGGTACATATTTTACCATTACTGATGGCCTCCTTATCAAAGTCTTCGAAGAAAATAATGACAAATGATAGTTTCTCAAGTGTATTCTCCAGCATACCAATGCCAACATTTTTGCATATCTCATGTGTCTGAGCTATCATTATATTAGACATTTGATCTTTCCAAACCTACAAAGGTTTTACCTCGTCATGACTATGCAAAATTTGTGGTAATGGAGTTAAATCCATTCCATCATATTTGGCCTTTAACTCTTTGATCTTTAATTCCATAGGGGCAACATACCCCTAAAACCTTTGCTCCACAACTCCTTTGACAAATTGATAAGTTGATATAACCATAGGATACTTATCCCCATGTTGTTTTTCTCCCACTACCATGAATGTTAGTTACTCAATTTTGGGGCTCCATCTATCCAACAATCAGGTGGCCAACTCTCTATCTCTCAGAAACATCTTAAGTTCTTGCAAAATCAAAGCATAACTTGTATGAAAACTATTTAATTTTCCCTGGAGCCTCCTGTTTAAGTGTCTCAACACAATGTCCACAATCATCGAATTGCTCTTCCTTGTTGATTCCCAGATTTGTTGCACCATCTCCTTATACTCCTCAACTTTAAAAATTAATTTCTCCCTAGAGAGTTCTTCTCCTAGGCTATTATCCCTTTCAACTGTAATAGGAACCTATCCCATATTATATGGAACAATAGCTAAGGACTGTCCTTGTGAAGAGGGTTGAGGTTGCTCCACTGGTGGGTCAGAGATAGTGCAGCTAGAGCTAGCTTGCCCTTGAGACTTCAATGTGTCCATTTTCCACTTTAGTAATGCCAACTCAGTTTCTAGCTCTGCCACCTTTTGTTGACTCTTATTATATTCAATAATAATTTTATTTAGTGGCCTCTCAAAGTATCTCGATCCTTGGTCAAATCCTCAACAGTTTTCCTAGTGAACCTGGCAACATTCACTACCATATCTGCAACCTCTAATGCTGGGGTATCAACAACTCTTCTTACAACAAGGTGACAACAAAAATTAGATGGTTCTGCGACCACTGGCTTCCTAGATCTAGTGGACAAAGACTAGATTTCCATAGCATCCAACTCCTCACTAAAGGCTGACCCTTTAAGCGCCAATGCAAATTCTTCATCGATTGCAAGAAGTGGCCTATTGGCCCTTCTTATTATATCAAACACCACAACATCAGAAATATCCCATTCAGGAAGTAACAGTAGTCCACTCTTCTGTACCAATGCCTGGCCTTGCTCTAGTGTTATTTCTTTGAACCTTTGCTTCATCTGCAACCTGACATTAGATTGAATTACTAGTTCTGGGAGCTCAGCATGCATCCTTCTTTCTTGAGCCACCTTCTCAACATATAATAAAACATGTGCCCTTCATACAAAATTATTAAAAGAATTGGTCTTGATAAAGGAGTCATCCATCATGAATTCTCTATAGGCTTCCATCCTTAGGTCATCATTGTTGGTTTTCCCCCTTATTTCATCTTTTCCCAACCTTAAAAAAGCTACTCGAGAACTTGATGAAATGTCATGTGGAAAAGATGGCATTCCCTGATGCATTTCATCAGGAGTGACAATGATCTCTTCGTCCTCATCATTATCATATTCAACCACCTTTGTTCTTTCAATTTTCTATCTCTTTGGTGATGATGGACATGTTTGATCAGAAAGCCTTAGAGGGGAATCCAGATCAACAATATTTGACAATAACTGCCCTGAAGATGATGGTACAACACCCTTAGCAATTTATTCAGCCCTACTTCCCCTTTTCCTAGAAAAACCCTTGATCTTCTTCGGGGGCTGATAAGTAGGTCTTTCCTCCAACCTTACTTCAGGGTATTCCTCAATAGTTTGTGACTTTCCCCTTTCTTCCACAACCCGTTCGTCTTTTAGAATCCCCACAAAACTTTCAAAATTGTCAATGGCATAGATAGTCCTGTTCAACTCACCATTGATATTTGGTATGGGATTAAAATCAGGTATCTTTTCTTGCTTCTTCTTCACCATCTTGGTAAAGGAAATATACTTTTCATTTCTCTCTTCCTGTATCTCTAAATCATAAATGTTCTTGATAATATCCTCAGGAAAATAGAAATTTTGGATGAAAGTTCCAGTCCAGTGCTTGGCCTTCATTTGAGAAATAAAACCCTCAGGGTCATGATTCCTAGGGCATACATTCTTTAATCCATAAGGTCTTAGCAATGTGTACAAATCCTTCCATCCTCCATTTTCCATAACAAAATCAGCAAACACCGTATACCCAAGAAAGAAAAATCCCTTCTTTTGTTCTATTGGCAAATGTATATCCTGAACACACCCCAACTGTCTCATGATTTCTAAAAACCCAATTCTCAGAGACACATCCCTAGGTAAAACATATGGGTTGATATTAATGCCATATACTCTAAAAACTGTTGTATTATGATAAGGGATAATATCTCCCCAATTATGTGTCAAATTTAATTCAGGCTTTCTTTCCATTGGCCTCAAGAAATCATGAACCTCCTTAGGAATCTTGGGTGGATTATGAACCAGAGCTCCTCGCAACTTGGACCCAAAGACATTATGGAATGCTAAATAATAAAATTTATAATCATGCATATCAAGGATCTTGGTCCAATATTGGATAGGCATGTTGACATTATCCTCCCTCTTTCTCAATTCCATATCTTGCCCAAACACTACCTGGGCCCTATACAAAAACATGTGCATCAATAGGGAAAACCACCTAAAACCAACCCAAGTCTTTCCTTCCTTAAGGGCCACCAGACATTCATGCATTTTTTTTGCCAAGTAAGTGGAAAAATCATATACCACATTAAAACCTGGATGTTGAAGATTTACAACCATGTACATGATATCAATAGGTAGAGTGGCCTTCAAACTAATTCCTAGAACCTAGCACAAGGCATAAACTATCTTCCTGAAATAGTTAGAAAGGTAATTCACAGGAAAAGGTTCTAGCTCATTTTTACCAATCACTACCTCTTTCTTATTCTTTCCTCTTCTCAAGGTTTCCAAATGAGGTATCAACAGAGATGTCCTAAAAAAACCCTTAGTATTTCTATATTCTTCCCTGAAAACCTCAAGATCGATAGTAACTATATCCTAACTCCATTCATGCAAACCAAATATCTCTATAATTTCCTCCCTAGTTATCTTTACCATTTCTATACCAGTTTGTGTTCTGACAACTCTAGTTATAGGGTCATACCTTGCAGCAACATCTTTCAACAAATATACATCCAAATAGACATTAGAGACCACCAACTTACCAAGATCCAACCTCTAAGGGTTACATAGAGGAACACACAAATTCTTGTTCCCAAACCAATTTGAGAACAACTGCCATGTAGTATACAGTAGCTCAACATCTGGAATCACACATTGTTTATCAGTTAACCCTTCCAGGAGTAAGGGCCCATAAAAGAAAGCCTTTCCCTCAAGATTTTTGTTGGTAGAGGGTTTTAATAAGTCTATAATATCTTGGGAAAAGGATCTAGTAGAGGTTTCAGAGCCAGAGCTTCAGGCCTTGGGTGCCATTTACACAATACAAAGAATAGTTCGAGCTAGGGTTTTGAAGTGTCAAGCAGTTATAGCCTACACTCTATAGCCTTAGACAAAATGCTTCACAATTCAAGAAGCTACAAAAATTATCAGGACAAGCTTTAAAATTTTTTAAAGAAAATTAACCCAAAGAATCCTTAAGGAACAAACAAAAAGTATTTGATAATTGTTCTCAAACAACCATAAGACCTTCTAAAAACACAGGATATGGTATATGTG
Organism: Sequoiadendron giganteum; assembly: GCA_007115665.2. Lineage (NCBI taxonomy): Eukaryota > Viridiplantae > Streptophyta > Pinopsida > Cupressales > Cupressaceae > Sequoiadendron > Sequoiadendron giganteum. The sequence continues at coordinate 98,499,383 of VCHN02000014.1, forward strand.
TTACTTACAATTTCACTTACAGAATATCAATGGCAGTGAGGCTGAAATTTCACAAAGATGGCTCGCTTCACTTGGTACCAGGAAATTCTTCTTTCGCATGGAAATACACATGAAAATAATAATTCACTAATCTTTTAGCATTTAATTATGGGAGCACAATCCGAACTTAAACATTACTATTCACTTGCACGAGATAAAATGGCAATAGTATAAAATGAGCCTATTTCAAATGCTTGTCATTGATCCAAATCAATGTAGGCTAGAAAGAATGACTCAGATCGAGTCAAAAGTGGTTTGAAAATTCCACGTTTGTTCACCAAACCTCAGGTGAATAGAAATTCACCTATATGAAACCACCTTAGCATGAACAGGTCCCACCTTGATCATCTCTCATATGACATCAGTGTCCATGCATCAAAAATTTGTACACCTCCCAACATTATTGAAACTGTTGTTTTAATTGCATGAGGTCAACGAGGAATGACCATGATGCATTGCTAAAAGACAGTTGTCAGCATCAGTGTCCTGCATTGAGCAGCAAACAAGGACTGGGCCCTATGATCATAGGTGACATATGGAATCATCTTGCATACATCATAGCATTATTTTGATGTCATAAAAAACCTTGCGAGGCTAGCGGGGAACGATCAAGATGCAAATCATTCCATCTAACGGTTATGAAACTTGCACGTGCAAAAACATTATTCATAAAAAGGGGACTAACTAGGTGGACAGGGAAATGAGCCTCGAGGCCGATTTTCTTTAGAGATTAGTCTAAAACTTTAGTCATTTATCAACCTAACACTAAGGAAAATAAAACACAGTTAGAACACCAAAGACTGAGAGGGAAGGTAAAGAGGGGCCGATAATCCAATGACCAAAAAAGGTTCAGACCATACTTATGTGACCGACCACCTACAATAACAAGTCAACACTCGAAAAGAACAAACACGACCAATATTTATGGTAAAACCCCAAAACCCAAAACCAAACCAATTAAAATCCAAGGACATAGTAAAAGCAAACTCATGGGGGGAAATTTAAAAGATCCACCAGCGGCTCCAATTGGGGATATATGCCCCCTGCAGGCATAGAAAGATTCTATAATCTTTGGAGAGCATACCAGACACAGAGAGAACTGAAACCAGGGACTTGTCCGTACAAGACAAGTAGCCAAAGAAAAAAACAAAGAAAAAACACACCTATATACACTACCTATAGGATTGTACATCGTACATGGAAAAAGAGTGATTTCAAGAACTGTCCATGTACTGGCAGTTCCAGAACTTCACCTGTGAGTGGCTGCAAGAAATATGAATCCTCCCAATGTATGTCCATAATTATGTATGGGCCTAGCCACAAGGGATCAAACTTTCCATGTTTTCCTTTATCCTCTGATCTTTCATTCCAGAGCAACACCATCACTCCCACATCAAACTTTCTTTCTATTTCCTTCTAATCATAGAGGTCACCTGAGGCTACAATTTTTCATTTGTCTTGTGAGCCTCTCTTCTACTTTCATCCAGTTAATTCAATTCTTCCATTTTGTGCTGCATTTCATCACACACATAATCATCATATTCTTGGACAAACTCGTACATATTCAACAAATTGTTTTGCTGTATACATGATTCCATCCCATAAACAACGTTAAAAGGCGAATGACCAATTGCCTTGTTGACAGTTTTTCTATTAGCCCATAGTGCTAATTTCAATTTTGAATCCCAAGCCTTCTTATTTTTCTCAATCATACACTTGATAATCTTCATTAAGATCTTATTGCTAGACTCTGCCTATCCATTTCCTTGGGGGTGATACAAAGAAGATAATGAAACAATTATACCATATTGATTACCAAAATCAACAAATTCCTCAGATTTGAAGCACATTGCATTATTTGAAACAATTCTTTCAGGTACCCCAAATCTGCCTAATATATTATTAGTGAAAAATCAATGAATACTTTACTTATGGCCATTCTGGTTGGGATTGCTTCAATCCATTTAGTAAAATATCCAGTTGCCACAAATATCCATGCATGTCCTCCACTAGATTTTTCAGATATTTCTCTTATGAAATCAATGCCCCATTGCTGGAAAGGAGATAAAATAAACATGGGTCTCAGCAGTAAATTACAAGAAAAATTCAACTTCCTGACAAACCTCTGACAAGTGGCACATCTTTTGACATACATATGAGCATCTTTGAATATAGTCGGCCACCAAAAACATGCTCTTAAAATCTTGTGAGCTGTTGTCTTAGCCATGTAATGGCCTCCACAAGTTCCTTTGTGCATTTCTATTAGTAAATCCTCATCTTGATCTCCATCCTCACATCTAAGTATAATACCTTTAGGGCTCATCCACTAGAGCTCACCATCAATAATGACATACCTAATTGCTCGTAATTTAAGGGCTCTTTTCTAATTAAGTGGCATACCTTTAGGACACTTCATTGTCTATAGATATTCAACAATCCTCCTATACCAGCCACAAGTTTGCATATCACAAATAGGTGCAATATTTTTTTTTTCTATCTGATTTACTTGATTAGCCTCCAAATTGGCTTCAGCCATTAATTTGGCTAAACCCTGACCCCTTACGAGCTTTTTTATTTGTATGTCAATATTAAGTTCTTGTATCCTATTTATCCATCTACACCGCCTTCCTGTAGTCTCTTGTTGGGTGAAGATATCCTTAGCTATAGCTGTTGGTACATATGTGAAAAGAACTACTCCCATCAGGTAAGGCTTGAAATTCTTAACCACTTTTACCAGAGCATACGCCTGCTTTTCTGCTATATCATACTTTAATTCCACAACCTGCAATGATTTACTAAAAAATGCAACTGGCTGCTCAAAACCATCATTGTTTTTTTGCAATAAAACCCTAGCTATAGTGTGAAAAGAAGCAAACATAAACAATTGAAATTTTTTTGAGTAATCAAGCGACTTAAGAATAGGGGCCTGCTTGATAGCATCTTTAATAGCTTGAAAATCTTTGGAAGGCTCCACTATCCATACTATCTTTTTTCCCTTTTTCAACATCTTAGAAATTGGGTGGACAGTCTCAACAAAATTTGTGACAAACCCCCTTACAAAATTTATCTGCCCGAAGAAATATTGAATACCTTTTACATTTTTTGGTTGTGTGTGATCTTATCAATGGCCACCACTCTTTATAGATCAATCTGAACCCCATCCTTTGAAACAATATGCCCTAGTGGCTTTCCTTATTTTACCCCGAATGCACACTTCCTAGGGTTCAAAGATATTCCATATTCTAGAGCTTTAATAAAAATATTTTTAAAATGAGAACAATGGTCATCTTCATTGTTGCTATGGGAAGTAAGATCATTCTGGTAAATTGCAAGAATAGGTCAATAAAATCTGCAAAGGCTACATCCATAGCCCTTTGAAAAGTTCCACCAAAATTTATTAGTCCAAATGGAATTATTACATAAACGTATGTTCCCCATGGTTTAGTAAAAGAAGTCTTGAATTACTCAGACTCCTTGACCATTACTTGGTTATAACCAAAAAATCCATCCATCATGGAGAGCAGTTCACACCCTGTGACCTTTTGTATCATAGCTTCCATATTAGGCAGTGGATAATTATATTTCAAGGAAGCAACATTCAAGTTTCTAAAATCAACACACAACCTAATGTCCCCATTTTTCTTTCTTACATGCACCAATTTAGAGACCCATGATGAGTTCCTAATTGGTTTAATGATTCCTGTATCCCTTAATTTAGCAAGCTCTTCCTACATTTTGGGTTGTAAGGTAAGGTTAATTGGTCTCTATTTCTACCTGAAGGGCTTCATATAAGGTTTTAATGGGATTTCATGCAAGAAACGATCCTCCCTATATGCTTTGAGGTCCTCATATGACCAAGCAAAAACATGTCTATATTTTCTAAGTAGGGTAACCAACACGTTTCTAACATGTGGCTTCATTTTCTTTCTGATATAAACCTTCTTAGGATCACTATCCGTTCCTAATTTTATTTCTTCTAAATCTTCCTTATGAGAGGGTGCTTTCTTGGTATTTGACATACTAGGACCATCAAAATCCCTTTCAAGTCCAACCAAGCCTCGGGGAATGGTATTTGTTTTGAGATGAATTACCTCATTCCTGAATAGGGTTTCTTTCCCATCAATATTAGTTACAAACGAGCCAAAATCAATTTCCCGACTCTCATATTGATCAACACAATGCAGAAATTTCAAAATATCTATGTCATCATCAAATACTTCCTAGTTGCAAATATTATTTGGTACTATAGGTCTAGTTTGTATTTCTATTTGTGAGATGCCACCAAAGGTGATATCATCAATTTTAACAACTATGTTGGCTAATAAGTCTACCCATTCAATACCAAAGGCCTCAATGGTATCCCACACTGCATTTTTGTATTGCCTGTCTTTTATCTTTAGCTGGAAAGTGAGATATAATCTGGGAAATAACCAACTTAGAGTCTCCCAATAATTTTAATGCCTTAATACCATACTTTGAAGCTATCTTTAGACCAAGTATAAGAGCCTCATACTCAGCGACATTGTTGGTACAAGAAAATTGCAACAAGAAAGAATACTTGAATGTCTTACCTTGAGGGGAAATGAAGAAGATTCCTACTCCTAATCCATCTTTGGAACATGCTCCATCAAAATGAATTATCCATAAGTCATCTTTTGATGATATCTTTAGCACTTCTTTATCAATACGTGCTAGCTGGATTTCTTCTTCTGTTTTGTCTTGCATAACCCAAAAATTTTCCAAATCTGTTCCCACAAAGTTGATTCTGATAGGCTCTAGTGGTTCCTCCACATTTTCAATCATATGAGGGGCTCGCTTTTCCCTATTTAGTTTAAGATCTCTCTTCTCAATAGAGAATGTGGAAAAAGATAAATCACATTGTATGCTCCCACCCATCAAATCACTCCAAGGCCGAGATAACAACATGCCATAAGTAGGTGGGATATCCACCACTATGACACTCATGTGTAATTCCTTCACAGGGAATGCTCCCAATCTGTATGGAACATCATTTATAATCCCTATGATAGGAACTTCCCGAGAATCCATTTCATATCATTTACCATATGTACTATCTATTTCTAAACCCATTGCATGCATTATCTTTACTAGAATCATGTTGTTAGAAGCTCCCGAGTCAATCATACAATTTCTCAGCATTTTTCCATCGATAATTTGGCTCAAGAAAAATGGATTAACATGGTTGGGGTTAGCTGTAATAGTAGTTCCTAGATATATTTGAGGGCTATCTTTGGTAGCTTCTTCAATAATTTTTTACTTTTCTTGATCCCTTTTTGAGTCTATCTGATGAGAGACCACCTTACCCTATTTTCTTGTAGGAATTCTATTAATGAGTGCAACATTTTTATCCTTATGTTCATCTATTCACATCATTTCTAAAAATGGAACAATAACCCTGACTTGAGAAAGTACTTGGAACATATCTAATGCAACGTATTTTGGTAATTCAGGAAAATTTGTGTCCTCAAAAATTACCTTTTCTTTTCCCTTGGGAGTTTCATCATCATGACGGTGCTAATTACTGACCTTGATATTTTGGGAGAAAACTTCACCCTTTATCTTGGTCTTATCCACTTTCTTTGCCCATATCCTGGGCTCCCTAATTTCCTTAGGCTTTGAATCCACATTCTTAGCCTCCAAATTGTTATTTGTTCTAGCTGCATCTTTCTCCTTTACAAACAGACTGCAAGGCTTACCTGAATCACCTAGAATAGTTCAATTTCTCAATTGTATGTTGTTCCTCACCCTGGGAACCAAAGAAACTATATATTTTTCAATTTCCTCATCAGAGGGTCTTCTCAAAACAATATTATCTATCTCCAATATATTTACAAAGCAATCATCACAGTCTCCTTCATTTGAAAACACTTTCTGGTGATGTACATCATTCTGTTGTCTTTCGGTATCAACATCTCTGCCACATGGCTCATCATCTGAGGAGTAATCCTCATAGGCCAAATTAGTTGGTCCTAGTAATAGATTAGTCATTGTATCTTGATCATGGGGAGACTGAGCATCTCCCAGGTCATCCTGAGAATCCACCATTGATTGTGCTACTACACATTCTTGTGAAGAATGTGGCATCCCACACACTCCACACCATGGTAAATTTTATGTTACATTTAGAGAATGCTTTTGTAAGGGATCAAGTGGAACTTGATTATTTGTCTAATTTCCTTGTATGGGATTCCCATTATTCTAGTTAGTGTTGTAAGGATAATCCCACAACCTGGGAGGCCTTTCATTTCTTTGAAAATGAGGCTTATCATTTTTTGCTTGCTTTTGTAGCTGTATCAATGGGAATTTTTCAGGTTGTTGGATTTAGCATGGTTAGATTAAACAAATACCCAAAGAATCTATGGAATAAAAAGAAAGCATGAAAAAAGGATGATTCTACCATATATCCATTGAAGTTTCCATGATTCACTTCCATAGCACCTCCTAGCTTGCATAATATGATTGTTGCCCTTAGATTTGTGTGTGTGAGAAAATTGACTATGATCATGTCCTATGCAAGTTTTGAAGGATTTGAATGAAAAAGACTATGAAAAATAATCAAATTAACTAAGCTAAATGAAAAATGATTTCTAAGCATAAAATGTCTATATTAATGAATTGAATTTTTAATAATGAAGTGGTGGTTCAAATTGTGAGCAAAATTGATATTTTATAAAAAATACAATTTTGGATGAATGAACGAGATTAAAAGATGACAAAGCCTAAAATTAGTGTATGATATTTCATGTGACAATCCCTAATTAGGGTTAGGGAAAGATTGTTAAATGAGTGGCCAAGATGTCATTTGATAAAATCAAATCAGCGGTCGAGAATAAATGTGATAAATAGTCAAAAAGATAAAGATTTTAAAAAATCAAGATAAAGTCTGAATTGAAAAGCAGATTTTTGGAAAATCAAGAATTTGCTCAATTACTTGATTTTTGGAAGAAGATTACCATTTTGAATTAAATTAATTCAAAAATAATGATTTTATGTGACAATAAATAATCTTTTCCAAATTATTTGTTAAAATGAAGAGACAGTTAATAAAACAAAATAAAACAAATATCATTTTAAATAATTTCATTTATTTAAAAACGAGAGGAATGTTAAATTAGGTAATTAAATAATTAAACATAATTATTTAATTTAATGGATTATGACTGATAATTAAATAAATTAATAAATTTATTTAATTATGAGAATTAGTGACATATTAAATAAATAAAATTCATTTATTTAATAATGAGGAAGAATAAATGAATAAAGGTAATTAAATAAATTAATAAATTTATTTAATTGTAAGAAGACAATAGACAATTAGTGACGTATTGAATAAATAAATATGATTTTATTTATTTAATAATCATGAAGACTACAATAGACATGAATTAATTAAATAATAATGAATTACTTAATTAATAGTTGAATGTGGACCAAGGACATAATTAAATGTCATAATTATAGAGCTTGCAGGCCTAGGTCATTTTTATGTGTCTACATTTTCCCCTCTTTGTCATAATGCAACCTGTCACACTGTGGCAAAGAAAATAAGTCAAAAATATGCCTTAGTGCAGAATAGGATGAAGAATGATAAGGAGGGTTGTGGTATGCCCCCTCGAGAGGGCAGACGAAAATGGAGGAGAAGACTAGAATATGAAGAGACAAAGAAATGTTAGTGTAGAAGATATGGATGATGATATGGATGCATTGCCTATATGAGATGAGAGAGAGAAGATGACCAGACAGAAAGGAGATGCATGTGATATCCTAGACCAAATACTTCAATACATTACCATAGGACTTTAATACTTATTGCTCTTAGTCATTCTTTGGAAGATTATTGTAATGGCCAATAAACACCATGATATGACATAAATCAAGATGTGAAAGGTCGTACCATCACCTAAGACAAGAAGTTGTAGACAAAGGTGATCATGACTCATGCTAAAAGCACAATTTTCCCCAGTCTTTTTGTCATAATCAACCACAAGTAAAAAAAGACAAGAAGGACAAGCCATGAAACATCATTGCTTCCCTAAATCTTGTTTCCAGGACATCCTCGAGAAATTAGCAACCTGATTGTGGAAAGAACAAAATAAAGCCAACCTCATGTTACATCACTTTTTTTCTAAATCTCCTAGTCAGGACATCACTGAGAAACTAGTAACATGAGTGTCAAAAGACAAGACAAACATCATGAGACATCATTGTTTCTCTAAATCCTGTTGTCGGGATCTCGCTAAAAAAAAAGTAACATGAGTGTCAAAAGACAAAACAAACATCATGATACATTGTTGTTTCTCTAAATCTTGTTGTTAGGATCTCACTGAAAAAATAGTAACATGATTAAAAAGCCAAAGACAAGTGCCAAGTGTTTTCCAAGTGTGTCTGGATGCCAATTGTTGTAATTTCAAGATGACGAGTGCCAAAGATTGCCAAATTCAGGAAGGACACATCCTGAATAATGTTGATGCTAGGAGGATTGATCCCTAAATGTCAAAAGGAATCCCTCAAAATTCCAAGTGATAGTGACAATGCCTAGGAAGGACACATCCTAAGGCATAAATGACAGAGGTTGTTCTTCAGAAGGACACATCTGAATGAACATTGATGTCGAGAGGAATGATCCTTAGAGGTCAAGAGGATCCCTGAAAATGTCGGATGATGGTGATGATGCCTAGGAAGGAGACATCCTAAGGCATAAATGAAAGAGGCTATTCTTCAAAAGGACACATATGAAAGATAACCAAGAATGGACAGTTTGACTGGTTGTGACAATTTGACTTGTTTTGAGTAAGTTTGACTGAAGTTGACTATAGGTCGATGTGGACATGCTGGTGTGATTGTTATGTTGAATGAGTGATTGCCGTAATTCATTTTAGGAGTTTATCATGCTAGGAAATGACTTGTCCTTAAATACTTTTGATGTGTGTGCCAGTGTAATTCTATGAACCCTAATGGACTGACCTAGTGTGGCCTTGGGGGCTCATCGACAGATGGCCTTGTCTACGTCATGCAATGAGAGACCTCGTAGTTCAACACAACCAATGACCTTGTCCAAGGGACAAAAGTTTGAATCATGATTTTATTTTGAAAAACCTAGAAATACTGACCTAATGTCACGGGGATTCAAAGATGAATCTTTCCTACATTGAAAATGCGTAGAGACAACGTAGTTCAGACATGGACAAAATATTGATTGACGTGACTGATTGGATTGACAAGAAAGACATTGAATTTGACTCTATTTTTGGGATTTTGATATTGATTTGGATGTTTTTGTGTTTTCTTAGGACATTTTCAATTGTTTAGGACTTTTTTCAGGAGATTTTTAATTTTTTAGGATTTTTTGAGGACCTTTTCAAATTTTTAGGACTTTTTACGAATGCAAGATCATGTGTGACACCTACTGCAGTTACATGATAAAAGGTCTTGCCCCCAGACAGGTCGGGTAATATGGACATAGGCAAACGTGGGACAAAAGGCAAGGATATGCAAGGGGTGATGTCAACCAGATGCTAACCATGGCCAGAATGAACATGACTTAGGATGAATGTCATGAATGTGTCAGGTTGTTGTGATTATGGAGAGTGGATAAGGGTTGATGAGAGTAACAGTAGATGGCGAAGCAATAATCGACTACGCATGGCACCTGTTTGCCAGGTTCTCACCATGGTACTTTCCAAAGTGCCTATTTGCTAGGTTTTCACTATTGGATGAATGCATTTCTTTTTACTATTTTTATCATTTTTTGATTTTTTTTGGTGTCACCAACATGCCTGTTTGTCAGGTTTTCATCAAGGGATGAATTTTTCTTTGTTTTTCAATTTTTTTGTATTTTTAGGTTTTTAGCCAAGTTCTTTGATGCTATGTGTAGAAATTTCGTAGATGTAGGTTGTTCATGGGTTATGTCAACTGTTCTCCATCAGGTGTGGCCAATTGATAAGCTCCAGAACTGAATGCTGCAATAATAATATAAGGAACGAGCCAATTAGCTTCAAAATTTCCAAGTTTTTCATGGTCAGCCTAATTTCTTGAATTCTGCATGAGAACCAAGTCACCGATTTCAAATTTTCTCACCATTACTCTTTTGTTATAGCTCCAATAGAGACGATTTTGATATGCCTGCAAGTGATTCAGGCATTTTTTTTGTCTTTCTTGTAACATTTGTAACTCATGTAGGTGAGACTGTCGATACTCTTCATTATCGATCATTCCCTTCAAGGAGACTCAGAGAGAAGGAATTTCAACCTCGATGGGCAATATGGCCTTAGATCCATAGACAAGGGAAAATGGAGTGGCTCTTGTGGGTGTACGAATGCTGGTACAGTAGGCCCATAAGGTAGGATTGAGTTGTAAGTGCCAATCTCAGCCAACATCATTGACGGTCTTCTTAAGAATGCGAAGAATTGTTTTATTTGATGCCTCTACTTGACCATTACCTTGTGGATAATATGGGGTGGAGAAATGATGTTGGATGTGGAATCACTCATAGAGTTCACGAATGTCCTGATTTTTGAATGGACTCTCGTTATCTGTGATGATGGACTACGAAACACGATACTAGCAAATGATGTAATTAATGATATACGCTGATATTTTCTTTCCAGTGATGTAAGTGAGGGGGACAACTTCAATCCACTTAGTAAAGTACTCAATGGTTGTGATTATGAATTTGTGGCTATTAGAGGAGGATGGATGGATCTTGCACACGAGGTCGAGTCCCCATTGTGTGAAAGGCCATGGAGAAGTGATCGGTCTCAACTCTTGTGCAGGTGCGTGGATTAGGTCACTGTGCACTTGGAATTTCTGACATGTTCTAACAAACTGAAGAGCATATTTTTCTAGTGTCAGCCAATAGTATACAAGTCTGGTGACTTTCCTAGCTAAAGTTGGACCACTCGAATGAGATCCACATATACCCTCATGTACTTCACATAAAGTTGTTTGGGCTTCATCAGTGTCGCGACAATGAAGAAGGGTGTTATTAAAGCCACGACGATATAGGGTGTCATTGACGATGGTGTGTCGAGTGAAATTTTGGATAAAGGAATTTCTTTGGTTATTGGAAAGGTTGGGTGGTAGGGTTTGGGACTTAAGATAATCATAGATGTCCTGCTACCAAGGTGAATTGGAACAAAAAATTTCACAAACCATTTGTAACTCTAGGATGTCATATGTAGGCATCAACAACTGTTTCACTAAGAACTCAAATTATGACTCATTTTTGGGGATGTCTAAGAGAGATCCAATAGTAGCCATTGCATCGGTTGCCTTATTTTGTGTCCTTGGGATTTGTTCAAAAGAAATCATTTTGAAATATGTCATGAAACTATCCACCATTCGATTGTAAGGGAGAAAATTTTCATCTTTCATGTCATAATCATCATTCACTTGGTTTATAAGTAACTGAGAATCCCCGAATACTAGCAATGTTTGAATTTTCCATTTAATTGCAATTTTGAGTCCTGTGACCAATGCTTCATATTATGCCTTAGGAATGGAATCTCCTTGTGGTGTGATGAACAAGATACCAACCCCTGAGCCGTGACCAGTATGAGACCTGTCAAAATACAGTTTCCATGGTGACGTAGGCTCTGCAAGAAAGATAGACTCATCAGGAAAATCAATTATTCGTGGATGAGTGCCTTGGATTGGTGCATTTGAAAGTTGATATGCCATTAATTTTCCTTTTGTTTCCTTGTGATCAACATATTGTATGTCATATTCACTTAAAATCATGACCCACTTTGCTAATCGGCCTGTTAATGCTGCCCAGCTTAGAAGATACTTTAATGGATCAATCTTAGCTACCAGGTGTGTTTGGTGATTCAACATGTAATGTCTGAGTTTCTATGCTACAAAGACAATTTCTAGGCATGCGTGTTCAATGGTTGTATAGTTCAATTCATATCCTATCAGTGTGCGACTAATATAGTAGATGGATCTTTCTTTTTCCTCAGAATCATTTTGTGCTAATAATGCCCCCAGTGCATTTGTAGTTGTAGAGACATACAAGATCAATGGCTTTCCTTCAATGGGTGGCATTAAGACTGGTGGTGTCAATATATATTCTTTAATTTGTTTGAAGAATGTGTGGCATTGTTCTGTCTATACAAAGGGAATACTTTTGCATAACAGATATTGAAATGGTTGACACTTGTTTGCCAACTGTGCAATGAAGCATTAGATGGACTGCAGTCTACCCTGTAGTGTTCTCAGCTCGCTGACTCCTTTTGGTGGTGGCATGTCCATAATTTATTTCACTTTAGCAGGATCAAATTCTATGCCTCTTCATGAAACTATGTAGCCCAATAGTTTTCCTGAAGTGACTCCAAAGACACATTTTTTTGGGTTCAAAACGAACCTTGTGATCTTCTGGCCATCTAAAAAAATTTGTCCAGGACTTTGTGATGATCTTTCCATCTAAAAGATTTGGCCAATAGGTCATCTACATAATCTTACATTAGGATATGCATCATGTCATGAAATATTGTTGTCATAGCTCTCTGGTATGTGGCGCCTGCATTCTTTAGGCTAAAAGGCATGACATTCCAAGAGTATGTTCCCAATGGGCTTGTGGATGTTGTTTTGTGCTGATCCTCAGTTGCAATGCGGATTTGGTTATAGCCCAAGAAAGCATCCATGAGAGATAGCATCTCATACCCTCCTATGAGATTAACAATCATGTCTATATTCGGCAACGAGAAATCATCTTTTGGACAAGCCTTATTTAAATCTCTAAAATCCATATAGATATGAATTTATCCATTTATCTTTGTGACAACGATGATGTTGGATATCCAATCAGCATAATCTATTGATCTTATGAATCCAACATCTAGTAACTTCTTTAACTCAACCTTGATTAGTAGTGCAATTTGTGGATTCATTTTTCGTAATTTTTGCTTGACTGGCTTGATTCCTGGGATTAGAGGAAGATGATGCAATACCAATTTTGGATCAAGGCCCAACATGTCCGCATATGACCATGTGAAGTTAATTTTCCTATCTATGAAAAATTGTTGAAATTTAGGTTTTTCTTCCTTTGACAATGATGCGGCCAAGAGAACCATTTTAGGATTCTCTAGCATAGCTATGTTAACTTCCACTATATCCTTAATAAGCATAGCTGATTTTTCTTGTGTGATAGGAAGAAAATCCAATCCTCCATCCTTAAGCACTTTAGAGAGGTTTTCACCTTCGGATACGTCCTTTGGTTTTAATATTTTGTTGTCAGAAGGTGCCTTGCAGTTTTCACCTAAAGACATTTGTTTTTTTATTTTATTCCTTGTACTTTTGTGACTGGAGGATTGCACAGTCTCCCCAAAGTAAGCTGCACAAACTAGGTCAATAGAGAATTCGGCTTTGTGATCACCCCATGGTATGCCTTCTCGGAGCCCCATGAGTTCCACTATTGCCTCATCATTCTGAAAGATATCCATCACTAGTGGTTCTTGTTGGTCCCAGTTAATCAGTTGTAGGTAAACAAGGGAAATCCCATTGTTAGTGTTCATAAAATATGGGGAAAATACGAAAAGTCTACAAATTGAAGCCTCAAGTGTGAAGGAAAAGTTGTCAATTTCAACTTCCATGTCAGATGCAATGGATGGACCATATTCATATTCAGATGAGTCAAATTCATAGTCATAATAGTGGATAAAATTATCAGCATCATGACTAGTGGTTGGCATTTCAGAGGCATGCACAGTAGGTTTAGACATGTTAGGTTCTTGGGTGGGCTCGGGAATGGGGCAGGATGATTCAGATGCTGCCAAAAATAATTTATGTTCTTCTAGATCCCAAGGAATACTTACCCATTCCTTATATTTAGAATGATGATCAATAGGATCAATGTTGTATTCTTGTTGGAATCTTTCTTCAAAGGGGGATTGGCAAAGGGCCAGGTATAGTTCGTCAATATCATAGTTGCTAAGGGTTTTCTCAGATCCCCATTCCCATTCATTAGAGTCAATTTCGGTAAGGGATTCTTCGTGTGTCTCGACACTTTATGTAGCCATTATGTCCTCACTTGAAAGTTCATAAGTACGTCGATCATTAGTTCCGAGTTGGTCAAACCCTAACCCCATGTACCATGGTCATGCAGAAGTAATAACAGGTTCTCACATTTCATTGGTGGATTTTCCAAGGCCACTTGTGTCATTAAAACCTAGTGCCTTGCATATGTCATAGCATTTTCCATAGAGATGCACTGGTAGTGGAGGTAATCCTTTTGGGTATGTGTAGATCCAATTAGCTATGTTGATAATGACTTCATTACCCAAATCTCCCCATAGGGTGAATACTATTTTTGGTAGAACATTGAAAGTTGTTTGAGGCTCGACTGCAAAACATGGTCTACCATAGACTTTAGGTGGCTTAGGTATAGTGGTGATACAATAAGCTGTATTTAGTTTAAATTCTCCATAGCCAAGGTCCTGGATCTGAAGGTCTTTACTTGGTATTGAGGCCGAGGAAGATGGTGTGGCAGAAGTTGATGGAATGGATGATTTGGTGAGTGCAGACAGGTCAATATATTTGGAAGAGGTGGAAGTTGAGGCCTCCCGATTAATGGGTACCTGGTGCTCAGCAGTGGCTCTTAGATTAGCATAGTATTGGAATGGATCAGGATCTCCTGGGATAGTAGTTTTAGTACTATCAAAAGGGAACTTTAGGAATTGGTGGTATGTGGAATGAATGGCCTTCAAGGCATGAATCCATGGGTGACCAAGTAAGATATTTTAATGTATGTCATGATCCAAGACCTAGCATACTATATCGATAATGATTGGTCCCACACAAAGTGGAATTGTAATGACCACTTTAGAAGTGTGTTCTTCATCATCATATGCCTTGATGACAATGCTCTTGGTAGCATCCACACATGCATCAGAGAAGCCAATATCTTTAACCAATTTTAAAGAGCAGATGTTCAATCCTTCTCCACCATCTATTAAGACTTGTCTAACCTTATGTTTATGGACAAAAAACTCGATATGAAGGGCATCATTATGAGATGGTTTAGGTGAGGAATAGTCAATGTCTGAAAATGAAATATGGTGAGGTGAAGTAAAATAGCTGACCATGGTTTCAAAATTATTGACATCAATGTTGTTTGGGATGGACGATTCTTGCAGGACTTTATCCAAGATGGCCTTATGTGCGGGTGAGATGCAGAGAAATTCAAGAATGGATATCTGAGTGGGTGTTTTATTCAATTGCTCAATAAGGTTGAACTTTGGTTTAGGGTTTGATGGCTTGGCATATGAACCAGGTATGGTAATTTTAGGCTGACGAGCAGAGGGACCTAGGGTAGTGACCTTGCCTTTACGCGTGGTGACATTGCATTTTGGGGCCTTTGTAATGGTAATAGTATTGACACACTTATCTTCATCAGATTCACGAAGATGGTTAATGATAGTGCCACCAAAATAATTGTAGGTAGGACAAACCTTATTGTAGGCAGGACAGACGTGATCGGCTTGGTTATCGTTATTCTTCATGCTAGATGAGGAGGGATTACCAGAACCATGATCATGCAGTGGATTCTTGTGGATTGTATGATCCAAATTAGATGCAAACAGTTGACCTCCTATCTCAATGGTGTGGTTTTCAATAAGGTCTTGCATAAGACTTCATAACTGATGACAAGGAGTTTTGTGCCCTTTGACAAGGTTGTAATCACAAAATGCATTATCATCCCACCATGATGGCTTGAACTAACTAGGGTCATATGGTTTAGGGTCTTCCAAAGTTATGACACCATTTTGGAGAAGTTTCTTTAAGACAATTTTGATAGGCTCACGCAAAGGAGTGTATTGCATTTTTGAAATTGGCATGGTTGACGCAACTGCCTTTCATTAAATTGAGCAGGATGATTTTGAATAGCATTGGAAGTTGGTGTGGGTATGGTCATAGGTGTATTGTGATTTTGAACTCCTTTGATAGTAAGTACATGACCTATTGCATTAATGATTTTGGCATCAACCACAACATCATTGGTGATGTGTTTTTTCTTGACCTAGTACTTATTTTTGTCAATGGGAGGATTTGCGTTTATGTTTTTAGGAGAGTATTTTATCTCTCCCTTTGCAATAAGGGATTTTTCAATTTGGACCCCTTTTTCAACTAGGTCTATGAAATTTGTGCAACAATGCACCTGCACTGCATTTTTTAGTGGACCTAGAAGTGTTTGTACGAACATCTCAACCTTTTCCTTTCCTAGTATGTCAATGTGACAGTGACTAGCTAGACTTCTCCATTTTTGGAAGAATGGGATGAGCATTTCACCAGCATCCTCTTGCGTGAGATTGCATAAGCTAGTAATAGAGGTGTCCATTTCAATGTTGTACTTGTAATTTTTTATGAATTTACATTTAAGTTCATCCCATGTTTGGATATCCTTTTGAGTGGAGAGCCATTCAAGGTGGGACCTGCAAGACTTTTAGAAAAGAGTCTCATCAAGTATGTTTGTTCATAGGTGATGTCCATACAATTGGTCACAAATTATTAGACATGTTCGATA
The DNA here is from genome assembly GCA_007115665.2 of Sequoiadendron giganteum. NCBI lineage: Eukaryota > Viridiplantae > Streptophyta > Pinopsida > Cupressales > Cupressaceae > Sequoiadendron > Sequoiadendron giganteum. Next base: position 98,515,968 of record VCHN02000014.1, read on the forward strand.
GGGTTTGTTTTTCCTCTATACTTGGTAAAATTAGGCGACACATATCCCAGAGGAAATGGTGGCATATATAAGTTTATGTCAAAGGGATATATGGATAAATCATATGACACCTCTGGTTTGTTTCCGGACAGTTGTATGTTTATGTACATATCTAAAAATGGTCATGGTTATTCAAACTTATTAATTAATTAAATATGAATTATTTAATTAATATTCTAAAGTCATCTACATATAAAGAAATTTAATTATTTATTTATATTGTTCATTCTTCCAATTCTTCTAATTTAATTAATTAAATAAGTCTATTTAATTATTGGCACTTTCCTCTTAATTAAACTAAATAAATTTAATATTTATTTATTTGATTATCACTCCATTTCTAATAATTTGAATATTTGAATTTGAATTATGGAATATTCTTCTAATCCATCTCACCTCTCATTTAATTAAATATGATAAATATTTAATTACTTTCACTTCTCATTTAATTAAATATGATAAATATTTAATTACTCTCAGCTCTCATTTAATTAAATATGATAAATATTTAATTAATTTCACTTCTCATTTAATTAAATATGATAAATATCTAATTACTCTCACCTCTCATTTAATTAAATATGATAAATATTTAATTACTTTCACTTCTCATTTAATTAAATATGATAAATATTTAATTACTCTCACCTCTCATTTAATTAAATATGATAAATATTTAATTACTCTCACCTCTCATTTAATAAATATGATAAATATTTAATTACTTTCACTTCTCATTTAATTAAATATGATAAATATTTAATTACTTTCACTTCTCATTTAATTAAATATGATAAATATTTAATAACTTTCACTTCTCATTTAATTAAATATGATAAATATTTAATAACTTTCACTTCTCATTTAATTAAATATGATAAATATTTAATTACTCTCACTTCTCATTTAATTAAATATGATAAATATTTAATTACTTTCACTCCTCACTTAATTAAATATGGTAAGTATTTAATTAACTCATTTTTCTTTCACTTCTCACACATAATTAAATAGTAATTATTTAATTTATGGAAACTTCCATTTGCACATGTCACACATAATTAAATAAATTTATTTATTTAATTAGCATTTATCCTCAACTTCAACCAATTTTCATAAATAAAGAAATAAATGCCATGTTTATTTCCATTTTTGAATGAGGAAGGTTTTGTGGGTTGAAGGCATTCTTCCATTTTCTTCTCAACCTTCCATATTCCTCTCAACCTCTCGATCTCACACCGTTCATTCTGACAAGTTTGAGTTACAACCGTTGATCTTCGCCAAATGGGTTTTTGCCTCCCAAAAATCTATAAATACAGTCATTCGGTAAGTAGATTTCATCCTAGCTTTCATATGCAATCACTATAGTCACATTCGAACCAGCATATTAGCATAATCAACATTTTAGCATTTCAATTTCATAGCTTAAAGCATATCAGCAATGCGCATGCATTTTCATTAATCTCATTCTCTCAAGCTGCCATTCTACAATCTGTTGTTTAAAACAACTGAGAGCCAACATCTTGAAATGAATCCTTGGAGATAGAGGACAATGGGATGAATTTGAAGAAGTTGCTTGTGTTTAGAGTTTGCGTTTTTCTTTCTTTAATTTAGTTTATTTAATCTAATGTTTCATTGGTGTATTAGATTAGATTCATTTTGATTTACACATTCTAACGTACACAGTTTTCTACATAAAATTGATTTTTACACCTTGGGTCCCCATTTGTTGTGAGTGGATGTTGGTGTGTTGTTGAGGGATATGTTTTCGTGACATGTATGATGTGTTTTGGTTTGTGTGTTGGTACTGAAAGTTTGGATTGGGGATGTGTTGATGGATATGAATATGGGATGAATATGTTAGAATATGTCCACCAGCCATTTGGGTTGATATTTGGGGAATATGGTGACCAAGAATATTTTGGTGTTCATCAGATGCCATAGGTTGTGAGTTTTGATTTCCTTGTCGGGGTTGTAGGAACTATCCCGGAGGGATATTCATATTTTCTCCTTGGGAGGGGTTGGTGTTAAACTGTGTTGACATGTTATCATTTGGTTGTGGTCCTTGGATAACGAGATTTTGTTTACCTCTACCCAAAGGATTTAGTGAGGTACCAATGAGAGGATATGATGAGGATGCACTCATGGTACTAGATGTATTCATCAATGGAGGATTGGTATTGCTTGATGTTGCCCCCAAGGTATTTATCGAAGTGCTAAATAGAGGATTGGCATAACTTTCCCACATTGCAAAGGACCCAAAGGTGGCTCCAACCGATTGTGATGATCTTGTGGATAGTGTAGGAGATGTGGTGGATTGTGTTCCTCCAATGGATGTAGCGTTGATTCAGTTGGATTTTTTTGGAATGTTGGAGGTAGCACTCATGGTCGTTGTGATAGTTTGCGAGGTAGCATCAAAAAAGGTATTGTTTATGTTGTTTGGAGGTTGACCACTATGGGACATGTTATTCGTATTGGTGACATTAGGGTTAGGAGATGGCAGCCTCAAAGTATTAATGTTGAACCCACGAGGTAATTTAGCTCCTTGACTTAAAAGTATGGCTAAATATCTATCTCTATCATATAAGACCATTTGTTCTATGAAGTAGGCCACCTCGGGATCTTGTGATGCTTCCTCTAGGTATTCCTCAAGTAGTTTTCCATATTCATCCTTACATAAGAGTGATTCAAAATCATTTTTTGATGAGGATGGTATGGTTGTAAGTGATTGAGTAGTTGTGTTGCTAAATGGGTCTTCAAAAGTCCAATTTGGGTCGTAAGTAGGATTGGTGACATTGGACTGAGAATCTGGTCCAAAGTTTGCCATTTGTCTTTTTTGTCTTTGGAGTCTAGTTTCCACCATAAAAGGTAATTGCTCAAATGAGAGTGACGAAAATGAAGGATGAGACTAGCCTATGTTTTTTGAATATTTGGATAAAGGATGACAATGCAAGACTATGCTTTTGGATTTTTGATAAAGGATGGTAATCCAAGACTTATGATTTCTAAGGAACTGCTTGATGCAAGATGACAAGATTGCCAAAGCCAAAGTGTCAAATGAGGACTAAGATGATAATGTTGATGAAGGAATTAAGATGGTTAATGCAAGGTGTAGATTCAAAATGAGGACTAAGGTGGACAATGCAAAGTCTAAGTTTAAAATGATGACTAAGTTTGGACAACATTGGGATAAAGGTTTTCCTAACCAATCTAAGCTTGAATTATGTCTCAATTTTGGTTATCAAAAGGGGCTTGCTAAAGGGACTATATGACAAGGTCGAAATGATGAGTGAGCCAACCTAACTAGACTATTGAGTTGTAGGTTTTCACAAAAGGGACAATGACCGAAAAGAGGATTAATGACCAAGTCCCAAGATAACCAAGTTTTGAAAACAATGGTTTTTTTTCGCAAAGTGTGGAGATGTGGCCTAATCCAAAGTTTTCCAATATGAAACCTAAGGAAACATTTATGCTAAAAATGATGATTATGATGCCTAGGGAATGCAACGAAAATCTGGAAATTTTAAACCTATGGTTAAAATGCAAGCTAATGAATGTAAATGATGGATGTTTCGAGCAATTTCAATTCAGGTTTCTGACAGAGACTTTCTGAAAAAGATGTTTGACAGTAGGGTAAGATGTCTCAACTTGAATTCTAGTCTGAGACAACATTTGGTTTTCTCTCAGGCAATTGCGTCACTCTAGGTAGCAAATTTGTTGTGGCGCTAGAAATGTCAAATGCGATTGTTTTGCAAATGCGGCTTTTCATATGTCAAATGTGGTGTTGTTTTGCAGATGGGGCTTGACAAAATGAAAATGTGGTTCACTATATTAGATGTGACTTTACTGTATGGTAGATGCAACTTAGTTTATGATATGCGACTCAAAATATGGACTTTGTGAATTTAAAGTTGTTGATAGACACTTGCGGCTTTTCGTTTGACAGTTCCGGCTCACAGATACACATGTGACTCAAAGATACAGTTGTGGTTTAGTAACTAGACAAAACTGTTGACAAACACATGCAGCATTAAACTTAACAATTGTGACTCTTTTTGATAGTTGCGTTTCTAAAAACAACGGTTGCGACTCTGTTTGAAAATTGCAATTTTTTGAAGATGGTGTTTCGATTGACTCCGTTTAATGATCAAGTTGTTTAACGAATACAACAAAAAAAATCACAGAATAAAATGTGTTTTCAATTTGATGTGATGAATTTGTTGAAATCAAAGAACAATTACACCCTAGGCTATGTTGGACAATATTTACTGAGTTCTTACTTGGATAAATCCAGCTATGCATATTCAAGGTAGATGACTAGTAGCTTGACCCCACTGGCTCCCCTCCACAACACTCACTTATATGGGGAAACCAAGCTACCGTACCCAGGCAACTCCCATGGCATACATCTCATCTCAACACATGAATCGTAAATATGTAAGATGACTTCATAGGTCCAAACCTACTGCACCACCAAATAGAAAGGAGTTTGGAAAAACTACAACATGGATTTTAGTAAGGGAATTTCGTTTGTGGGGAACCATCCAGTATGACGAGAGACCATTTCTTCCCTTCTCATCAGAACAATGAGCATGATTTCTGGGGTTTCCCCCAAAAAACCACTTTTATATACCGGTTGGAAGTCACTCGGCTCTAGCATGTTACCGGTCTGAGTCATCTTGGGGTGAGTACTTTTTCCCACCAAGACAGGCTCAAGTTCTAGAGTCAACAACAATTTCTCTTACACTTAGGATTGCATGAATGCGAAAGGGGAGATGATACTTTGATATGCCGAATTGTGGGGTTCTAAACTAACATCAACAAACACGAAAAACACTAGTTAATTTTTAAGGCCAAATGACAATTGTTTATATACCAAATAGAAAGATTTTTAAAACAAATCAATGTCTTCATAAGTTCCTGCATGCAAATTATTAGTAGTTTCATTTGTGTCTTCAGCTTTCGTCCTGCATTTTTTTTTGTTTTTTTTGGTCTGCTATGTTGCGTCCTACAAAAACTAAGTTATCCCCCTACACACAATTGCAAATAAAACATTAGCAAAAAAAACAAGACAAAAACAACAAATCAAAACGTGAAACTACAGAAGTTAATGAAAAAAATGGAATATCGTATTACTAGGCAGATGTGACTTTTGAACCCACATATGCGTTGCGCGTTTGACAAGCGGATGCGGTGCAAAATGTTGATAGTTAGATGTTGTGCAGAATGTAGTAGATGCAGTTCGTGCTTTCAGATGTGTCACGGGATGTAGCAGATGCGGTTCGCCAGTACATATGCACCATTTCTTCCATCAATTGCATTTTTCCATACCTGTACCTGCAAAAAAGAAGAAAAAATAGAAAACCGTATGAAAACTACAAAAAAATAGAAGCATCGGGTTCACCAATGTATCAATGGGAATTTTTCAGGTTGGTGGATTTAGCATGGTTAGATTAAAAAAATACCCAAAGAATCTATGGAATACAAAGAAAGCATAAAACAAGGACGATTATACCAGATATCCATCGAAGCTTCCATGATTCACTTCCATAGCTTCTCCTAGCTTGCAATATATGATTGTTGCCCTCAGATTTGTGTGTGTGAGCAAACTGACTATGACCATGTCCTACGCAAGTTTTGAAGGATTTGAATGATAAAGACTATGAAAAATAATCAAATTAACTAAGCTAAATGCAAAATGATTTCTAGGCATAAAATGTCTATATTAATGAAGTGGATTTTTAATAATGAATTGGTGGTTCAAATTGTGAGAAAAATTGATATTTTATAAAAAATACAATTTTGGATGAACGGACGAGATTAAAAGCTGACAAAGCCTAAAATCAGTGGATGAGATTTCATGTGACAATCCCTAATTAGGTCCAGGGAAAGATTGTTAAATGAGTGACCAAGATTTCATTTGATAAAATCAAATCGACGGTCGAGAATAAATGTGATAATTAGTCAAAAAGATAAAGATTTTCAAAAATCAAGAAGATAAAGACTGAACTGAAAAGAAGGAAAATCAAGAATTTTCCCAATTACTTGATTTTTGGAAGAAGATTACCATTTTGAATTAAATTAATTCAAAATTAATGATTTTATGTGACAATAATTTTTTTTTTTCAGATTATTTATTAAAATGAAGAGACAATTAATAAAACAAAATAAAATAAAATAAAACAAAAATCATTTTAAATAATTTCATTTATTTAAAAATGAGAGGAATGTTAAATTAGGTAATTAAATAATTAAACATAATTATTTAATTTAGAGGATTATGATTGATAATTAAATAAATTAATAAATTAATAAATTAATAAATTTATTTAATTATGAGAATTAGTGACATTAAATAAATAAAATTCATTTATTTAATAATGAGGAAGAATAAATGAATAAAGGTAATTAAATAAATTAATAAATTTATATAATTGTAAGAAGACAATAGACAATTAGTGACGTATTGAATAAATAAATATAATTTTATTTATTTAATAATCATGAAGAATACAATAGACATGAATTAATTAAATAATAATGAATTACTTAATTAATAGTTGAATGTGGACCAAGGACATAATTAAATGTCATAATTATAGATCTTGTAGACCTAGGTCATTATAGAGCTTGCAGGCCTAGGTCATTATAGAGCTTGCAGGCCTAGGTCATATTTCATTGCTACATCATCATCCCATAACTCAAAATCTTCAACAAAACCTTGGAAAGCTTTTAGATGATCTTCCCCACTAAAAGAACTATTGCCAGTGAATTTTGGGAGATGTTTACGTGCATTATCTAGGACTGGATTCAGGTACCCCCGAATGTTGCCAAAGCACAGTTGTTTATATCTATCAACATGGGGTGCTACCCCACCATGTTCATTTATGGGGGTGCTTTGTTGCTCAACATCCTTCTTATCACCCCCCTCTTTATCTTTCCCACTACTACAATGCTTTCTATTTTTTCCAGTACTTCCTTCTTCATCCTCTGAGTAGGAACTAACATTTTGCTAACCACCTCCACCTCAACCACCTTGGTTACCACCACCACCCCCTTTAGGGATTTTATTTTCAAAATTATTACTTAGTGACTCATTTTTGCTTTGCCTTGAACCAGAGGCTTCAGGGGTAGGTGTAGATATCTTTAGGAAAGCTATTTTTCTTTCCATTTCGGCGTTAGTAACTTCTATCTCTACCTTTCTTAGATCAGCCTGCAACTGATCATTTATTAATTGCAATCTCAGGAGTTCAGGGTTTTGGGGGAAATCTAATGGCTTAGGATCAGTTTTGACCCCTTTGTTAGTAACATTATTTTTTTCAACATTAGTATCAACATGGCTCTTATAATTGAAAGAACCGTGGGGAATTTTCTTGGACTGATCAATAGGGGCTTTCCAATAATCCACAAAAGTTTCCTTCTTAGACCCAGCGAATGGGTCAGAGGTTTTAGTAGCTGAGATAAAAGAGGTATATGCAATAGTGGCAGAGGTTCCCATAGAAATTATTGCTTTAGGCACCTCACGACCCCTTTCAACAATTGCCTTAGCTACCATTTTGTTAAAGGATTTTCTCTTAGCCGCTTCTCCTCTCATCTTTTCAACTTTATTTTTTTGATCATTTCTTTCGAGCTGCTTGGCCCGAAATATTTCCAGATTCTCTTTTCTTATCTTGTCCCTAATATCCTCCACCTCTTGCAACCTCTTTTCTTCTTCAATCAAGGTTTGCATATCACTATCTATATCCATTTCACTTTTTGAGGATATCTCCTGCCTCACTTGGAGCAGGAGTATAATAACGCTATTCTACCTAATCTTCATCTTTAGAAAAAGGGAATTCCTCAAAAAAAGAATCCCCTCGTGGTTTGAAATTTTTTCCTATGAAAACAAACATAGTACTAGGTGTTGTGGCTTCTAGGAACTGTTTATCTTGTTCCTAGAAACCCCATCATTCTTCCTCTTTAGACATATCATTTTCAACCTCATGAGTCATTTAAATAGGAAAACTACCATGATACATATTAGATATAACAACTTATGAGGAATATACACTGATAAAAGCACTATTTACCTCAAGATTTAATGTATGAGAAGAAACAACAAGAGACAAATCAGACTTACTTGGAGTATCATTTACTTTCACCCATCTTTTGTCCTATCCAGTTTCAAGCTCTAGCATTAGCTCCAGATTCTTTTTTGTGTAGCTTCTAGTATTCTTCATGGATTTCGGTGCATGAGGAACTTCCTTTGTACGTTGATTTTGGTACTTTATATAAATATTAGTGTTCGAGATATCAGAGTCGCCACCCAAAATGCTGGGAATTATGAAGTGATTACACTTTGCTTTTGCACTCATGACTTTGGAGAAGATCCTAAACATTACTCGACACACTGACAAAGAACATACGAAAATGAGATGGATGTGCTAGACATGACAAATATAGTCACAATTTAAAAAAATTATTTTCGAGTAATGAAGAATATCGTTACAAATGACTCTAACTATACTAGATCTACACTAGAGACTTTGAATTTGATAGCTCCCCAACAAATTTGCCATTTTGTTGGTTTTTTTACAACAACCCAAGTGGACTTCCTGAGAGATTCTATGAACTTGTCATGCTCAATAATAAAAGTCTAGGAAGTAGTTTGGCGAACTCGACGAGAAAAGTGATAATGCTAGTTCTACTACACTTCGGGCTCTATAAGACCCAGGGGGGTATTCCCTACAATGTTTTCTTCAAATATAACTTAAACAATTTCAACTGCACATTTATGAACAACAGATAGATTCCCCATCCACGCTAAAAGGATGAAAACCTTCAAGAAATTGGCTATTCCTCAAAAAGGGTTGAGTCCAACTAGCAGAGAATCACAAACACAACTAAAATAGGTTGATAGGAAATATTTTGATAAAATATTCTAAAGTCAAAACATAAGACATGAGAAACATAGCTATGATTCGAGTACCAATGCCATATCCTAAAGCATAGAGTGAAATGAGAAAACTAAACTACAAGGAAAATTTCATCTTAGATAATTATAATCTATATGAATTGCATTACAGTCCACATATTTGTACCACAATCTATCACTATTTTATGAATCTAGTTGCTAGCTTGCATGAACTTGTAGGAGTTGAGAAAATACAACACCACAAACCCCGAAGATCACCTGCATGCAAATAACCTGTCACAAAAGAAGAGATAGAGACAAACAAGCAAGGGTTCTCTGAAAACTAAAAATGTATATATCAAAGAGAATGAGAGAATGAATTGATATGAAATACAATGGGATCAATCGTTATAAAAAGGAGATCATGCAAACCCTAATAAAACCCTAATAGGAAAAACCCTAATAGAAGCCCTAATAGGATAACATTTAATAATTAAAATAATTATTAAATGTCACTTTATGCAAACTAACGTGAAATCTTAAGAAGGGAATAAAGATAACTTAATCAACATAATTAAGTTAAGACCTTTACTCTAACAGAACTTACACATTAATTGAAGCATTTAACTGATCCTTTGAACTAGAGCCATCGTAAAAACTCAATTCATAGTAAAAAACAATGAAGATCAATGAAAATAATCTTGGACTAATATTTCATTAATAATTCACACAAGATATCACAACAGGAGAGAAAAAAGACTTAAGATATTTTCATATTCAATAAAAACATTCATAAGAACCCCATAATTGACCAAGTTCTTTTATCCAACTCAAAACCTTAAGACCAAGACTTACATTCATACTCTTTGTATTAGTAAACTCTTCTTTCTCAAATCTCGGAATTAACAATAGACCTTGTACCATGGCCCAAAATTCCATTTTATAAAACAAGGGAGCAAAACAGGCTTCAGGACGGAGGGTACACATGTCCATTTTTCATTGGACTACTAATTCTCAATTCAGTTACATTTGCATCATGTGTTTGGAAGGAAAATGCATAAGAAAAGAATAATCATTAGTTGATATGGAGGAAGAGAAACTACCCTTCAAAGGGTAACTCGTTCATAGCAAAGGAATCTTTAACCATAATAACACTTTATTCCACCTCAGTAGCTTGTACCTGAAGTCAAGAGAAGAATGCATATTTTGAAATGTAAATTCTAAGGCTAGACCTATATTATACATGACCAAGTCGTATTTCTCAACCTTAGTACTCATATTTCAAACTCATCAGTGAACACCTTTTTCCATAATTCAAAATCTTCCTCTGACGACCACTTAAAATAAATAACCCGATGAATCTTATCTCGATAGGGTACATATTTTACCATTACTGACATGGCCTCGTTATCAAATTTTTCTAAGAAACTAATGACAAATGATAGTTTCTCAAGTGTGTTCTCCAACATATCAATGTCAACATTTCTGCATATCTCATGTGTCTGAGCTATCATTATATTAGCCATTTGATCTTTTCAAACCTACAAAGGTTTTACCTCCTCATGACTATGCAAAATTTGTGGTAATGGAGTTAAATCCATTCCATCATATTTGGCCTTTAACTCTTTGATCTTTAATTCCATAGGGGAAAAATACCCTTGAAACTTCTTCTCCATAACTCCTTTGACAAATTGATAAGTTTATATAACCATAAGATACTTATCCCCATGTTGTTTTGCTTCCACTGCCATGAATGTCAGTTTCTGAATTCTGGGGCTCCATCTGTCCAGCAATGGGGTGGCCAACTCTCTATCTCTCGAGAACATCTTAAGTGCTTGCAACATCAGAGCATAACTTGTATGAACACTATTTAATTTTCCTTGGACCCTCCTATTTAAGTGTCACAACACAGTATCCACAATCATCGAATTGCTCTTCCTTGCTGATTCCCAGATTTGTTGCACCATCTCCTTATACTTCTCAACTTGACAAATTAATTTCTCCGTAGAGAGTCCTTCTCCTAGGCTATTATCCCTTTCAACTATAATAGGAACCTATCCCATATTATATGGAACAATAGCTAAGGACTATCCTTGTGAAGAGGGTTGAGGTTGCTCCACTGGTGGGTTAGAGATAGTGCAGCTAGAGCTAGCCTGCCCTTGAGACTTCAATGTCTCCAATTTCCACTTTAGTAATTGCAACTCAATTTCTAGCTCTCCCACCTTTTGTTGACTCTTATTATAGTCAATAATAATTTCATTGTATTGGCCTCTCAAAGTATCTCAATCCTTGGTCAAATCCTCAACAGTTGACCTAGTGAACCTGGCAACATTCACTACCATATCTGCAGCCTCCAATGTTGGGGTATCAACAAATCTTCTTACAACAAGGTGACCACTGAAATCAAATGGTTTTATGACCATTGGCTTCCTAGATCCAGTGGAAAAAGAACATCTTACCATAGTATCCCACTCCTCACTAAAGGTTGACCCTTTAAGCACCAATGCAACTTCTTCATCGGTTGCAAGAAGTGACCTATCGGCCCTTCTTATTGTATCGAACACCACAACATGAAACACCCATAGAGAGAAGAATTGCATTAGTTTGGGACCTTCTTTTGAGTTTGTTCGTGCTAGTGTTTTGAACTGTCAAACAATTATAGCCTACACCCTATAGCCTTAGACAAAATGCTTCACAATTCAAGAAGCTACAACAATTATCAAGACAAGCTTTAAAAAATATAAAAGAAAATTAACCCAAACAATCCTTCAGGAACAAAAAAATTACAGTCAATAATTGTTCTCAAACAAACATAAGACCTTTTGAAAACACAGGATATGGTATATGTGTTACTTACGGTTTCACCTACAGAATATCAATGGCAGTGAGGCTGAAATTTCACAAAGATGACTCGCTTCACTTGGTACCAGGAAATTCTTCTTTGGCGTGGAAATACACATGAAAATAGAAATTCACTGATCTTTTAGCATTTAGTTATGGGAGCACAATCTGAACTCAACCATTACTATTCAGTTGTGTGAGATAAAACAACTATAGTACAACACCAACTTATTTCAAATGCCAGCTGTTGATCCAAATCAATGTAAGCTATAAAGAATGACTCAAATCGAGTCAAAAGTGGTTTGAAAATGCCACGTTTGTTCACCAAACCTCAAGCAAATATAAATTCACCTATAGGACACCACCTCGGCACAAACGGGTCCCACCTCGATCATCTCTCATACGATATCGACGTCCACGTGTCAAAAATTTGCAAAACTCGCAACATTATTGAAACTGGTGTTTTAATTGCTTGAGGTTAGCGAGGTAAAACCATGATGTGTTGCTAAAAAATAGTTGTCAGCATAAGTGTCCTTCATCATTCAGCGAACAAGTAATAGGCCCCACGATCACAGGTGACAGATGGCAGCATCTCGTATGCCTCGCAACATTATTGTGACGCCATCGAAAGCCTTGTGAGGCTAGTGGGGAATGGTCAGGATGCGAATCATTCCATCCAATGATTATGAAACTTGCACATGTGAAAAAGTTATTTATAAAAAGGGGACTGACTAGGTGGATGGGGAAATGACCCTCTAGGCCGAATTATTTTAGAGATTAGTCTAAAACTTTAGACGTTTATCAACCCGACACTAAGGAAAATAAAACACAATCGGAACATAAAATATAGAGAGGGCAGGTAAAGAGGGGCCGGTAATGCAATGACCAAAAAAGGTTCAGACCATACTTATGTGACCAACCACCTACAATAACAAGTCAATACTTGAAAAGAATAGCCATGACCAAGATTTTTGGTAAAACCCCAAAACCCAAAACCAAACCAATTAAAAGCCAAGGACATAGTAAAAGAAAACTCATGGGGGGGAAAACTTTAAAGCTCCACCAAACAGTATGATCTCAAGATATTTAATTAGGAGAATCTATTTAGTGTCCTGACTGCATTCGAGATGAGAAAATTTTCGAGAGATAAGGAGAAGAATGAAACAACCTTTAAAGCAATGAAGATAGAAGATGACTTTGATGATGAAGATTCAGAAGACTTGGAAGCAAATTTTACAAGGAGATTGAAGAAAGGTACTGGTAAATACAAAGGTAAGTTACCCTTTAAGTGTTTTAGTTCTAGAAATATTCTTCATTATGCATGAAGATGTCCTAATAGAGCTATACAAAAGAAGAATAAGGATGGTAATAATAATCACAAGGATAAAAGGGATAGGAAGTTCAAAAAATTATACTATGTCAAAGAAGATGAAGGAATTTATGATGATGAATATGAATTTGAGGAAGATAAAGATGAATGTTTGTTTCTATATGTGATGAAGGAATTTTCCTTCGATATTCAAATAACAACAAGGCCTACAAATGCTTTAATAAGAGACTGAGGAAAGTAATTGAAAGTGCTAATATAAAGGTTGATGAAGCTATGTATAGACCAATGGAAATAAATGAAGTTGAACTTGATGCTCCTATTTGTGTGCAATTACAAGAAGAAGAAAAGGAAGAGAAAGAACAAAATAATGAAATAGAAGAGATTCTAGAACCTACACTCGAGAATCCTAAATATGTTTAAAGAAATCATTTAGAGGAACATATAATTGGAGACAAAAGTGAAGTGAAGAAAATAAGCAAAGTGGTTGAGGTAAACTTATGTTTACTTTCTAAGATAGAACCCAAGACTATAAATGAAGCATGTGATGATGAAAGTTGGGTTAGAGCAATGAAAGAGGAATTACAATAGATAGAGAAGAATGAGACATGGGAACTAGTCTCTAGACCTGCAAACAAGAATGTAATTGGTTCAAAATGGGTATTCAGAAACAAGCTTCATGAAGATGGTGAAGTGGTAATGAATAAAGCAAGTCTTGTATGTAAGGTATATTCGCAGGTTGAAGGAATAGATTTTGAAGAAACTTTTGCTCCTGTAGCAAGAATGGAGGCCATTCAGATGTTCTTGGCATTTTCAACTTATAAAGACTTTGTATTATATCAGATGGATGTCAAGTATGCATTTCTAAATGGAGAACTTGAAGAAGAAGTGTATATGGAGAACCAAAAGGTTTTCAACTATTAGACAAATTGGACGTGGTTTGTAAATTAGAGAAGGAATTATATGGACTGAAGCAAGCTCCCAGAGCTTGGTATGATAGATTGGATAAATATTTGACAAAGAAGGGATTCAACAAAGGGTCCATATACAACAATAATTACTTCAAGGTTGAGAAAGATAAGATATTGATAGTTGTGGTATATGTTGATGACATCATTTTTGGTGGAAATGAAGGTATGTGTAAGATATTTTTTGAAGTAATGCAAAAATAATTGAAATGTCTATGATTGGTTAAATGAATTTCTTCCTTGGACTTCAGGTAAATCAAACTAATAAAGGGATATTGATTTCACAGTCCAAGAATGTTAAGGAATTGTTAAATAAGTTTGTAATGGATGACTCCAAACTGGTTTGTACTCCTATGGTAATTGGATGTAAGTCGAGTAAGAATGATGAATCTACTAAAGTTGATAAGAGCATGTACAAATCTATGATTGGTGGACTGATGTATCTTACTGCTACTAGACCTGATATCATGCCTGCAATATTTTTAGTTGCAAGATTCCACCCAGAACCTAAGGAAGCACATGTTAAAACTGTGAAGAGGATATTCAGATATGTTAAAGGAACTCTAGATTATGGGCTATGGTATCCGAAGGAAAATATTTCCACTTTGAATTCCTACACTAATGCAATTTAGGTTGGTTGTGTAGATGAATGAAAGAGTAAAAGTGGCGGTGCATTCTTCCTTGGAGGAAGATTAGTTTCATGGTTGAGCAAGAAATATGATTCAGTTTCTTTATCCACTATAGAAGCAGAGTATATTGCAGCAACATCCTGCTATACACAGTTACTTTGGATGAAACAAACCTCGATGGAAATAGGTGTGGTAAGTGATGAAACTATTTCTATATTTTATGACAATACAAGTTCTATAAACATTTCAAAGAATCTAGTAACACATTTTAGAACAAATCACATATCTATAAAGTATCACTTCTTGAGGGAGAATGTATTGAAGAATGAATTTAGACATGAATATGTACCTACCAAGGAACAAGTTGTAGACATATTTTCTAAGGCCCTTCTGAAGGATACTTTTGAGTATCTCAGAGGGAAGTTAGGGGTTACTACCCCTCCTTCCTTGAACTAAGTGCACATAGAGGTGCATCAATCCAGTGGATTCATAAACTTCTTTTGTTTTGGACTGGTGATGAAGGTCTACTCCTTAGAGAGAGTAGAGAAGTGCATTGTTGCAATATGTGATGTGAGTGTACTCCTAAGGGGGAGTGAACGGAGCTTTATATGGCAAGAATTTAATTTTCCATTGATATCAAAGGGGGAGAGAGATTCATGTGAAAATTTTATGCTTGACAGGTTGTCGCTTCAAAAAATCATGTATGATGTCTTTGATGGTTTTTCACATCATGTGTTGCCATCAATAAAAAATGGAGAGATTGTTGCAAATATGGATGTGTTTGGTGGTGTTTTGATTATTGTTTTCATTGATGTAAACACAATCCAGGTTGAGTAATTTGTGTTTTTGCCAAATTCTTTTGAGAAAATTTGAATAAAAGTAGTGTTGAAGTGTGTTCGAGGTGTGCTCGGGTATTGTGCTCCACATTTTCTCTGTATTGATCCTATACCTATGCAGATCTATAAGTATATTTATAAGCTTCAATGGATTGTATATACTGATTTTTAGCTTCTGAGTTGATGGTGAGTAGAAAGTGTGTTCACCGGTGTGTGAATTAGTTTGGCATAACTTTTTGTTTATGGGCTAGGAGAAGTCTTTTGGCTCTGCAGTCCTCTGATATTTGGTTTTAGATCTGATGGATTTGGGAGATGACTCTCTCTATTATTTTTTGTGTTCTGACAAACTTCCTAGTGGTTTTTCACTTTAGAAGACCTGCTCGAAAGCTTTTGTGTTTTGCTGATCAGTCTGGTTGGACTGATGAAGTTCTCTTTATGAATAAAGTGTGTTTCAATTGCTGTAGATGTACCTAAGATTTTCTCAAAGATGGTAAAATGACTGGTGAAGCGTGTTGAGTGATCCACATGTGATTATCTTTTTGGAGATGTGTGTACTTCAAATATCATTGGTGTTTTCATTAGGTTTGGCTGACATGGTGTTTACACATTACATGTGGCTTTTGCATCAATTTGATAAAGTATGTGTGTGATCCTAGATGTTGTTTGGGTCCTAGATTAAATATGTATTTGGTCCTCTATCATTCTTATCCACCATGGGAATGTTGAGTAGCTGACCTAGTTTGACTTTATAATTTGAAATTGTATAGCCGACCTTGGTGAATGTTTCTAAGGTTGAAGATGGTATAAAAGCAAATTAAATTGTGGTGAATTTCATATCGATCCATCGATCCACAAATTGAGGAAGTGAGTAAAGTGTGAGAACAAGTGTGAAAAGTAGAGAGTGGAAGAGAAAATTAAGGCAATAGTACTTTAAGGTGTTAGATTCTTGAAAGCAGTGAGCTAATGGCATCTACAATCTTCTAATCAGGTTGTGAATGTGTGGAACCATAGTGGTGGATCTTTATTTATATATTTTTGTTTATGTTTTGTAGGCAATGAGCCTCCTTTTTGGACAGCAAGTCCTTCTCAAGGTAGCGAGCCCTTAATCTAGGTAGTGAGCCTTTGTATCTGGGCAGTGAGTCCTGTGTTAGTGAGTCTTTGTATCTAGCATTGCATTACTATTATATTGTGAGTTAATCCTCACCGTGGTTCTTCCTTCATTTGGTTTTCTACATAAATCTGGTGTCTTTGGTGTTTTCTTTTTGTTATCTGCATTTCATGTTTACACTTAAAATAACAGATTGAATTTAAAGAGAAAATATTAAGTTTAAAGTAAAGTTATTTGATACAACTGATTCACCCCCTCTTAGTTGTCTTGTGCATTTCAATACTACAAGCCCAACAACAAGCACAACAATAAGTACTTGCACAACAACAACATGTTCAATAACAACAAGGTTTGTACTAGAACCCCAACAATCATACATTAGCACACAAGAAAACATCTTGAACCCAAACACACAAGAAGCATACACCACACCTTCACCATTATCACCATTACATACACAATATCAAAATCCACCGTACACTCCATATAACACACCTCCTCATTCCACAATATACCACATATGCTCCACCAAAAAACCCTCAAGATGATTTATCTTCACAAATTAGGGCACTCACACAACAAATCAAGGATATTCAAATGGGGAAAGCAAATAAATTTCATGCATAACAAGACTTGTTCCTTTACCCCCTTTGATAAAAGCAATGCAACAATACCATTCCCACCAGGACTCAAGATCCCTAAGTTTGACAAATATAAAGGGTGGGGAAATCCCAAAGACCATATCAAAGAGTTGTATGTAGCATGTATGGAAGTTATGTAAAATGACTCCTATTTAATGTGCCTTTTCCCATGTAGTTTGGGAGGACCAATGATAGAATGGTTCTTGCATTTACCTCCTAGAATTCAAACCTTCCAAGATATAATCACTCAGTTTTAGATCACTTCTCCTACAACCAAGACATGGATGTAAGCTTGGAAGAGCTATACATCCTAAAATAGAACAAGGGAAAATCCTTTGTGTGTTTCCTACAATGATGGAGGCATATAGCCAACAAAAGAAAATGGACCATTCCCAAAGAGAAGCAAATAGGGATCATCATTTCCAATATGGACGCAAATCTATCCTTCCAAATGAAAATGCAATATGTTACATCATACGAAGAGCTTATCCTTAGGGACCTTAAAAATTGAAAGAGCCCTTATTGTGCAAGGAAACACACAAGCATATAAGGACAACTACCAATCTACTAGTTCAAATGACAAACCCCGATTTTGAGCTAAGAACAAAAACATTACTAATGATAGTGTGATTGATGCAAAAGTGGTCCTAAGTTCTCCAAGACCAAAAAACACCAAGCCAATAAACACACAATAGAACACACAACAACCATACATGCAAACTCCGAACAATCAACCAACAATTAATGCTACAAACACTCAAATAAGACCACAAAGAACAAATAATGCTCCTAAACAACAATTCACTCCCTTAGGGGAACATATGGAAGATTTTTTGAAGAATTTGATATAGTCTAATCTTATCACACTCCTAGATTTCAAAAACTATCAAGAACCACAAGTCAAACCTCCAAGCTATAGAGAAGATCAATTTTGTGAATTATATTGATATAAAGGTCATAACACACAAAATTTTTTTAGAATCAAGCATCTAATCCAAGAACTTATTGAATAGGGAGACATTGTTGTTGATAAAAAATCAGGGAATGAAAATATACAAATTTATAAAACTCATATGCCTAATCATGTAAAAGAAAAATATTTGATAAAGGCATTGAGCTCAAATAATGTAAACCATGCTGACGATAACACAATGGGATACATTCATGTCACTTATATATCACAACATGAGGAATCAGACACACATCAAGATACTATTTTAAAACAAAGTCCAAAAAAATCAATAGTGTCTAGCAATACTTCATATCGTAATAGCATCAAGTATGTATCAAATTGTGATATCCCTCTCTCATATGAATTCATAATTGAGCGTATTGAATAGTTTCCAAAGAAGAAAGAAATATCCCTCGCTATATCCATACCTACTGAAATTTGTGAACAGTCTTTTATTGATGATGTATCATCCACCCAAGGATCATGTTAAGAGGAGGCTCCTGAGTATAATGAAACTAGTTCCAAATCAATTCAGGATCAAGAACCCCTATCACCACAACATTTCCATGATTTTCATAATATCTTCCAACTTATAAGTGATAGTTTATATACCCTAAGTCTAGATGAAGAGCTCACTTCCCAAAATTTTTATTATGAGATGATGAACATATTCCAAGCCATTTTAAACTCCAAATATATCCCCAATATCACCCATGAGATATGTTTCCTTCTGATAGACATAAAAATGTTCTTCATCCAAAATGAGGCTCTCCCACTCTTGACATCCCCACACAAGAGCAAGAAACAGTCGAGATTCTTGATTCTTACAGTGATTAGGCATCATCAACATCTTTTGAAGTATTATCAATAAATAAAGATATCATAGAGTCATAGCAAACAATTAATATTCTTGAACAATAGGAACCCATGGCAATATCATGTGTTCATGACAAGTTATATTCAGTGGCCATTGATTAGAGGATACATTATCAAGGAAAAGGATTAGGTCTTATTAATGATATATTGAAATCAATAGAATCAAAGAATGCCAGTAATACCTCCACAATGTCGGGGGAAATTTTGTCTAATACAAACATCAACATAGGGGGCAGGAAGGATTCTTATGATGAAATTTTTTTCAACTCTATAACTAGCTATATCATGAATCATCATCCAGCCATCATCTCATACACAAATCAGGACCAATGTAAAAAGAAAGATTCCTATCAAAGCAAGGAGAATATCATCAAGGAAAATGAAGCAATAAAGAAAAGAGGAAAAATAAAATACAAATGAATACCAAATAATATAAAATAAAATCATCCTAATCGTACTCCATCAGTCAAAGAAACTATGGGGAAAAATCAAAAGGGGAAATGTATCCATCAAAGATATTCACAAATACAAAAGTGAGCTTCTCAAGTACCATACAAGGTATATCAAGTAGTTGGTCCTAATATCACACAAACCTCCTATCATTCCTCATCTTCCCAAGTCCCATAACCCATATCTAGCATAATAAAACACTGTTGAACTCTTCACATATACATTACCTATCTTGGTTTGTCTATTGAACTATGAAACATTTCTAGATGCTAGGGGTAGATTATTGCACTCTTATTTTCAAATAACTCTTGATCCATGTCTTGTTTCTCATAACGTGACATCAACATCATGATCTAGGTATTGTTTATCCTCAAAAAATCTAAAAATAGTCATAAAATCCAAAAAATCCAAAAATATCAAAATCTTGTGTAGCCAAAATCCAAAAACATATGAAAAGTTGTAAAGTCAAAAATCCAAAACATCCAAAACATCTAGTAAACACCAAATCACATCTTCAAAATCCCTAAATAGGTCAAAAATTCAAAACATTGTGTCAAACTACATTGTCTTTGAGCTTGAATGTAGGGAGGCCATCATCGATGAGCCCCTGAGACATTAGTATTAGGTCAGTCCTTTAGGAGTCTATCACAATAAACTAAAAAATCCATCAATGTTCATATCTCATCAATAAACAATTATTGGTCAAAGTCAGTTGAATTACGTCATCTCTATGTGTATAATGCAGGAAAGGCCATCACAGATGAGCCCCCGAGGCTCTAGGTCAGTTTCCCCTTAGGTCTTGGTCTTGGTCTAAATCTCAGAAAACACAAAAATATTTGAAAATTTTGAAAATTCAAAACATTGGAAAACATTCAAAAAATCCTAAACAGCATCAAATAACTTGAAAACCTAAATATTCATATAAACAAAATTAGAAAGATTAAAAAACTTCAAAACATTTTAAAACATCAAAAACATTGAAATATTCCAAAAATTCCAAAACCACCCATCCCATTTTACTTTCATCCACAATAAAATTCCATTTAGAATAAATCGATTGCCACTTTCAACCTTTGGTAAAACAAGTGGAAACAATGTGGCAATTCATGAAGTGAAAACCTAAATGTAAAATTTGAAGTCTAGATCATAGGTAAACAAGTTGGTGATGTTTGTATCAACAACTTATCAAACAATTAGTCTTAGTCAAAATATCTAATAAACATGTCCTAGGATGCATCCTTCTTGATGGAGCTCTCAAAATTGTAACACTTTGTTTGAGATATGGTGACAATAGGGTCCTTGATAAATGCAAGAAAAGTTACAATGGAAGAGGGGATTGCATAAAAGTTGCATACTCTTGACCTAAAGAGGGATAGTTAAGGTGTGCCATATGAAAAAGGTATCAAAGATAGGAATCTCAAGGAACTTGTTATTTCTGTATTAGACAAACAAAAATTTCACAAAAAGAATGGTCTCAAGAGGCTCTGGATCAGGCATAATTCATGATAACTCAGAAGGAGCATTTTATAATGATTTGGTTAAAGAGATAGATGCATTAGATTTTATTGTGGAGGTCCTAGATGCTATAGATGCTCTTGGATCCTAATACATAGACATCGGAACAAGGATGACTCACTCTTCCATTCTCCCTCTACAATTGCTTGTGCTTTAGTTCACACTATGAAATCTAACTACCTTATCTATTTGACTTCAGTGCTAGAAACTTTGGAGAGTGGAGTGCCTAGTGTTTATCCATCAAATGTGTTCACTTCCCTATCAATGATAGATAGGTTGGAGAGCTTAGAGATATAAATACATTTCAAATGTGAGAAATGCAAAAAGGCCTCAAGACTTCTTAGGTGAAATTTCCAATGTAATAGGAAAACCCGATCCTAATCTTCATGATATCTATGATATTAAGTATATGGAGGGATCATAATTGTTAGGGGAAACAAGCATGATGCAGGAAGCTTTCTGAAATTTATTTGAATAGTTATATGATATTGAAAAAGAAAATCTTTTATATAGGCTAATAATTTTCAACTTTCCTGATTGTGTGGATGCATATCCATGTCTTGTAGTGATGGCTCAAGTTTAAAATGATATCCAACTAAGCCTATAATTTATTGGGGATGCACTTAAGGTGGATAAAATCTCATAAAATGCTTTATGTATTCTTGGAAACATGGAATTGAAAATAGATGACTAACTTAAAGCAAAGGAAATAGTTAAAGCTGCACAAAGTGAATCAAATGCAAAGAATTATTAAGTTGACATTTCACTTGGGAATTGGAATTATTTTGTAGCTTTTTGCAATGTGTGAAGTAATCCATAGAATGAGGCAACACATCTTGAGAATATTCGAGAGATATCTTATGGGTGTTGACACAATGTCCACAAAATGTTTATACTACAAGTGCGATTTCCCTTGTGCTTGTTGAAGGGGATCGGTTTGGTATTACAAAGGAAATTATGCAAGTATAAGATGTTGCTACAGGAAAAACATTTGTTTAAGATAATGTGTGGGAAAATCTGGCACTTGTTTACTCTACAAAGGGATAGTTTGCGCTTGCATTAAAAATGTATCAAAGTTGTTTGAGGAAATTTTGTTTTGGGAACTCCACCAGAAGTTTATTTCGCTCAAACACATTATGAAGTGGAGCGGTGACAAGAATCTAAGAACACATTATGAGAATTATATTTTGCACCCTCAAATAAAATGTTAAGCTTGGATATGGTGTTGCAATGTAGAGTTTTTCAGCTCCAACACTTCAAAAGAAAGTACATGCTACTGAGGAGGTTCCTCTAGTAGTGTAAGAATTATGACTGTACTTGGTGTGTTCATCGAGGGTTGGTTGTGGTAGGCCTACATATACATGAAATCGATTAGAAGTGATAGAGTTGTATTTTGACTACTATAAATATTTTCCTTATGCGACCGAAGTTTGTTGACAAGCAATAGAATGAAAAGTGCTCCCATCACGGTAAAGGAGGCTCCTCTCTTTACCATTTCTTTGAAACATGATGGTGATTGATTCCCATTTCCCATTACCATAAATGGTCTCCCTTGTCTCACTTCTTAAACAATATTAAATGCTTCATTCTATTTTTTCATTATCACTGTAAGTTATTTCCCTTATCTTGTCAATTTTGTGATGCATGATATGTTGGTAATTGATGATGGGACTAGGGAAAGTCCAACATAATCATTTGAATTTTCTTTTGATGGTGAGGAAGAAAATTAAGATGGAGATGCATGGGTAAAGGGTTTTCATAGCCTGATTAAAAAATTAGAACCTTCACGAATAAAAAGAAAAAACTTTGAGTTGTTGGAAAATAGTTAAAATGTGAAGGTGAGTGCATGGGTAAATTGGGTATTTTGTAGCCAGATAAAAAGGGAATGAGGCATTTGATTCATTTAAAGACAACTTTCAACTGCTAGCTCTTCACAGTAAAAAACAATTCTCTATTGTTGGGAAAGATAAGTGAGGTTTTTTCATGAAGTAAAAACATTTTCTCTTGCAGCTGTGGGGTAAGCAAATGTAAGAGGCGGGAATTTGAGTGAAGAGTTAGAATTTTTCAATGGAGAGGTAGTTACTAATCTAGTGGCTCGCCTTGCGCCATATGTCTAATGAAGATTTCCATTTAGGGTTTTCCCATTTTCTCTTTTAAGTGTATTTCCTGTTTCATTTGCGAAGGGAAAGTTTCTCACTATTTCATCTCACGGGGGAGATAAAATTTTGTAACAAGGTCTGAAAATGAACAGGGTTTATTTTAGGTTCTAGAGTTTTCCGAATCTTGTAATTGAGAATTTGGTCTTGAAATTGTCATATTTTGGAATGTAAAGGATGAGATATTTTGGATTGGTTGTCTCCATAGTGCATATTGTATGGATTATGAATATGAGAAATCAAATATTGCTGGTATTTTTCTTCTCATATTTCCTTGAATGTCTATTTAGTTTTATTAATTTCATTCAAAGAATGAATTAAATTATATTAAAATAAATAGAGGTTTATACAACTTTGTGTTGGGATTACTCAGTATGACTAGTTGAGTTTGTGGTATCAATGGTGTAATGCATCATTTGGTAGGCATAGTTATTACAAAATGAATGTTGTGATGAGTTTTAAATTACCTAATTTAGGTGACTCCACCCTAGAATATGGCTCCGATCTATTAATTGTTGCAGTCTCCTGAGATTGTTTGTGGAAGCTACAAATTAAAATCAACTTTAATTTCCTATCGTAGTATGTGTGTGTGTGGAGTTTAATGAATTGTATCTCTCATGTTTGAATTGGATATTTTCATGGTCAGCCAAATCATTAGTGTATTATATCCATTAAACATTTAAGGAGAATTATCTATCTACAAAGTTCTAGGTGAATTGACACAATTATCTATAAGCACACTATTGGGATCACCCTCCTGAGTTTCACAGAGCCCAAAGTGTAGGAGAGAATTATTTTATATCAATCTCTCGTTTGTTGGCCATATCTCTCCTTGAATCTAACCATTAGGCCTGGCACCCCTTTAGGATTCAAGTGGATTACATATTTGATAATCGAAAGATTGGCGACTCTATTGGGGAAGAAATTTGAATCTCCAGTTGTAGACTATCCTATCATAGAGTTATATTATTTTTTGATATGAGAATTTAGTTCAAATATTGAAGGAATTCATACATGGAGAAAGAAATTGCTGTAGTGAACTAGAAAGTTTCACGATCTATGGTGCTCTGCTAGTGAAAAGAACTCAAAAGGAAATCTCATTATTGAGGATGTGTCAATTTCTTGAAGATTAGGTCCTCTTGAAGGAGGTGGTGAATATGCTAAAGAACCTGGTGAATATGTGAAGAAAGTTTCAGATCTATAAAGATTTCCAGTCATAAAGAAGAATTTGTAGCAGCTGCAACATACCCAAGTATTTTCTATGTTTTTCTTTTCGTGAAGAATAAATCTGTATGTGAAGACCATGTCTGAAGGTCCTAGAAAAATTTGGTTCTCTTATTTGGTGAAATTGAGCACTACAAGAAAGGGATAAATGGATATTGAGAGTTGAATATTGTAGAGGGAATAACTTTATTTGCAAATATGAATGGTTATCCTAGTTATCCCTCTACAAATTTTGATATCAGGCCTAAAACATAGTCGTGTCCTCAAAGAAATATGTTCCCTAGTGAAAGATATAACCCCTTGGATTTCAATAAAATTCAAGGTTATCCAAATTTTGTCCCAAGAAGAATTAATGAATATTTTCCTAAGTTTAGAGGAGATTTGAAAGAGTCAGAATCACATGTACATGTTTTCATTGATTTGATGGAAGACTATCAAATAGTAGAAGAGGATGACTCTGAATGGTTTTTGTATACCTGCACAAACACAAAGAATAAAAATATAATTAGCTCATTATGCAAGTTAGAAGCAACATTCCCCATGAGATTCATTTGAAACATAAAAGCAAGAAATGCAATGAAGAGCACAATAACAAAGCTTATTAAATCCTATTCAAATGAACAAACTCTCAATCCCATAGGGGAATTGGAGCCATTTTGATGTGGAAAATGGCCCTTTCCCAATTCCTTGATGTAAAGTGATGATCTTTGGTGATGATCATGCTTCCTTGATGAAATTTTCCAATAACATAGTTAAATTGATTGCAAATTATGAAAAACTATGAACTCAAATGCTAAATGCCTATAGTGATTATGCTCTTAGATGATGGATTCAAAATCAATAGACAAACTCTCTATTTATAGAAGAGAATGATGGAGAAAGAGGTAAAATGGATGAATGTGGGACAAAAGACCAACCAATATGAAGAGGCCACTTGTCCACATGTGTTTGGAGGAGGAATGAGCACATTTTGATGAATGTGAAAATAAATATGGTTAGGTGGAATTTGAAATTTGTGAAATGACAAGTTGGAGGGAGAGTAGAATGGAGTAATTGCCACTTGGCTCAAGGAAAAGGACATGTAAGAGGCATTTAATGCCTTGTTGGATGTACTCATCCATTTTGGAGTGTTTTTTGAATTTGAGGAACATTCCCCTATTGATGCCAAGTTGAGAGAAAATAGAAGAATTTATAAATCAATTAAATTAATTTACTTGTGCAAGTTGCAAAATCTAGAGGATTTGATGGATTAGGATTAGGATTAATTAGGATTTGATTAATTTAGATGAAAATTAGCTGATTTGACAATTTGACTTAGATTTTAGGATTTAAATAAATCAAAATGAGATGAATAATGGATTTAGATTTATTTAATTAAATAAGGTGTTGTTAGATTAAATCAAATACATATTTATTTATTTAACTTAAATGAGATGACTTTAGAGATTAATGAAATAAAGTGAATTATTTAATTAAAAGAATGATTATAGGATTAATGAAAAAAGAAATTATTTAATTAAGAGAGGAAATATGATGAATTTAATCGAATAAAGATTATTCAATTAAATGACTAGCTGAGGAGATGATTCAGGATGAACTGGTGTTAGTAAGATCAAGATCAGGTGTATATGATCATTCTGTATATTCTCCATGTCCACATTTTGCCCCTGTTTGAAGCAATGTACTTGTTGTGCTGGTTCAAAGAATATACTGCCAAGATCAAAATTAAAAAAAAAATCAGTTTTTTAGATGTCCAGTCCTACCCTAGCAAGAAGGATTGTGCTTGTATACTACCCCCTCGAGAGATCAGACAAAAAATTGGATTTTTAGGTGATCTCACAAAAAAAAGAGGACAAGCTACTTGACGAGTCCAAAAAAAAAAAGGTCCAAGATGCCAAAAATGTATCAAAATGTGCAAAAACGATGCAAAATGACCCTCAGTTGGGCGAGAACGAGATCGGGGGTCGAAAACCCTAGTTGGATGGCTAAACAGGGTCAAAAAACCTTAAGTTTCCATCTTAAATAGGCCCCAAGGGGTCACTTTCAATTCATTTGCACACCTAGCCCTTAAGAGATTCTTTCACTTTGAGCTCTAAGCACTGTTCAAGATGGCACAACGAGTGCTTCCATGACACGTTTCAGATTGAGTGTGAGTATACCAGTGCCCAACAAGCTCAGGACCACCGTATGTGACCCTTAACCGACTTGTTTTTTCAATTTTCATGCGTAATAAATAGGGTCAAAGGTCAAAAAAAGTTAAGCGGTGCTATATAGTGCCACTAGAAGTGCATAATCGGTGGTGCACGGGCCTAAAGAGTGCCACATTTGCAAACTATGCAACTACAACTTAGTTTAGAAATTAGGGTTTATGGGTCAAAGTTAGTCACACTTGTAAATTGTGCTGTAGTGGTGCAATTTAGAATTTAGGTTTAGGAGTGCGGTCAAAATGTGACACAACGACACAGTTTGGAGCTTAGGGGGGTCCTATCAGTGCAGTTTGGAACTTCCAAACAATGTTGCAATTGCAAACAACATCGCGCATGTTGTTTCAATTGCGACAACTTAGAACAATTTCCTAATTTTCTTACAAAACCTGACATTGTGGCTTTTCTTGTGTAGGAAGACTTAGGGATACTTTATTTGCGGGAGCATAGGTCCCCGGTTCTGAGTCGGTTAGTTGGTATGTAGAGCTGCTCGAGGAGAACCTTGGGGCAATTGGTCTATGGTACATCACCTACGCCACTCCTGTCCGGACACACTTGGGCATGATGAGAGCCTTGGCAGAGCGATGGCATAGTGAGACATCACTGTTTCACTTTCCTACAGGAAAGAATACAATGACCTTGGAGGATGTTTGGTGCATTCTTTGATTGCCCATCCACAAAGAGAAATTGGTCTATGATGTGGATTCCATGAGAGATGCCTATTACGAGGCCATGGGCCTCAATGAGCTTATTTTTGCTGAGGGTCTGATTGAGCTTGAGTAGTATAGGGGCACAATGCCCACTTTTAGATTGACTGTAGTTGCTATTATCTCAGGCCCTCATGGTGCTAGATCAACACGGTCGGTATTTAAGTCTAGGATGGGGGATTACCTGGCAGTGGATGCTTGGATGATGAGAGTGATTTACATGGGGGCTAGTGATGCTGGCCTCCCTTTACCATGACCTTCATGAGTTCACATAATTGGACAGCAGAGCTATCAGGGTTGGGGTCACACTTTTGCATGTCTGCGTCTAGGAGCACATAGTAGTGGTTTTCCCAAAGGTTACAATAGTTTCCTTGGAGCCAAATGATCTTGTAGTCTAGCAATATAGAGGGGCCTTGACTACTTTCACTCACACACGGGCAAGTGACATCCCTCACAGGAGGAGGGTTATAGATGAGATGACAATGTTTACATGGAGGCACTGGGTCGACATGCCTACATGGTATGATGATGTACAATAGCTCTCCTTTGCAAGGTAGGATAGGCTTATGCAAAGGAGAGAGCATACCATGATAGAGAGGTATCTTCTTGATAGAGTTGCTAGGATGTTTGGGGATAGATAAGACCGTTTTGATGATTAGTACTTGGTGATCTTTGCATGTACTATGAGGGAGATAGTATGGGGCAGGTTGATCCCAATCAATGAGGTAGTTACATCATTTAGAAAACTGATGGCTAGGCTGTGCCCTTATGACCAAGGATAGGGAGAAGTAGGGTTCACAACAACATATATTTCATGGTTCAAACCACCTATCAGATTGACAAATCCTAGAGCAGCACCCCTACAACGGAGGCCCAGAGGTAGATCGACAAGTCAAGGGTGGGGGCGGGGAGGCAGAGGAGATGAAGAGGGGGATGGGGGCCAAGGAGGTAGTGGAGCACCTTTGGGATAGAGGGATCAAGTGCTCGAGGAGAAACATATCGATGGGGACAGGTAGCCTCGAGATGGGGATAGACAGAGAGATGAGGCC
This sequence comes from Sequoiadendron giganteum, assembly GCA_007115665.2. NCBI lineage: Eukaryota > Viridiplantae > Streptophyta > Pinopsida > Cupressales > Cupressaceae > Sequoiadendron > Sequoiadendron giganteum. Next base: position 98,544,383 of record VCHN02000014.1, read on the forward strand.
CTGAGAGACCACGAGCAACAACCTCCACCACCACCACCACCATAGCCAAACCAGAGAGATTCCATGATACAATAACTATAGGACCAAGTACAGGATTTACATAGATAGGTACATGCATTGACTATCGAGAGGGACTAGGATAGGTCCGAGTGAGATCACGAGATAGGCCGAAGATGACAGTTGAAGAGTATGGCCTCTACTTCTCATGGTAGGATAGTCTCAGCGTGGATGTACCAAAAGGCTTTCTATGAGGCAGAGTATTACAGGCCGCACTATAGAAAGGTTGTACCATTAGGGGTCCGAGTAGCAGAGTACTCACAACAGACCGACATGAAACAACCCGAGGATCAAGCTAAGAGATAGGTGGGGGAGGGTAGCTGCCAATAGGGGCCACCATGATACATTTTTTTATTGAAATTATTGTTTTTGATCTACGGGCTCTATTTTTAGATAGCCCCGATTGTATTGTATACTTGATTCATACACATATTTTGATCCTGATCTTTGTACCATGATAGTTATATTTTTGATGATATATATGATATGGTTCGATTCATTAATGGGATGTGTCCTATTTTTACTTATGCATGATGGATGGATGTATTTAATTTCTTATATTCAATGCTATGACTCATGATATGCAGATGTTTATTGATGCTCATGGTTATAGATGCATTTCTTTTTGTATATTTTCTTATGCATTTGATGAAAAATGTGATGATGTATATTATGATATGATGATGCAAATGTATGTTTATGAGATGCTTAATAAACCTATATGTAAAAGAATTTTTTTTGATGCGAAATGATTATGATGATGTATGATATGAGATGATCTATGAAATGAAATGGTTTTATGTCATGTAATGATTCATGATTATGCATTGTGGTTCATGAATGCAACAATATGTAATGTAATTATTAAAGATGATGTGATATTTAATGCACATGATTGTGATGATGATGATGTAAGATGTATATGATTTATGTAATGCAAATGATTATGATACGTAACGAGATTATTATGATGTGATATGCTTATGACGTGAATGTGTGATGATTTATGATGTGTGATGATGATGTATATGATATGATATGTGATTATGCAATGGATGATTTAGTAATGCCTATAATGAGTACAAATTTATGAGGTTTATGAGATGTTCTAAAATAATCAATCTATATTAATGATGGAATGCAATGCATTTATGCTTCCTATAGGATATGATATGATATGCATTATGCTGATGATTTGTGGATGCAGGGTGGCTGCATTCAACAATATTTTTGATTAATTGTCATGGTACTATGTTAGTATGGAGAGAAGATAGAAGAAAATAAAAATAGGATCCAACACCTACATTATGAATGATGATGATGATTTTTTTATTAGTAATTAAGATTTTAAAAGGCCCATTTACCTTATGTTTGATAATACACATAGGTACGATGCATCAAGGTATAAAGAACCAGGATGGCGTTGTACCTAGTGTGATGGACTTTGACTTGATGATTAGATAGGAGTACTCATGTTCACACCTAGTATGCAAAACCTTATCTAAAATGCAGTTCAAATATTCCAAACGTCTTAGACTAAGACATAGAAAGGTGGGCCTTCCTATGTGGTCAACAAGACACCTAGAACATCTTCCCTACACCTAAATAAAGTACACATGACTAGGTTATATTGGAAGATTATCCAACAAGCACAATAGATAAAAAGATAATGATCGTTGCCCTATTTCTTTCTCTCTAAATCCTTTTGTTTGGACATCATCGAGAGGTCATTAAAATGTGCACAAAATGAGATAAGTCAAAAAGACAAAGATAAAGTAAATAGACAAGCTAATGTTCTTCATACCGCTAGCCAAGACTAAACTATGATGATGCCTGATGTTGATGTCCATTGTAGGAAGGATTCATCCTAGGACATGTTATTAGATGATTTTGGGATTGATTGGATGATAAGTTATTGATACTCCAAGTTGAATAAATTCCTTACCTACTGATCTAAACTTAAAACCTATAAGACTTGTTTCCGACTGTTTTACCAAAGGATGAAAGCGATGGTGATTTATTCTGAGTGAGATTATTTTAGGTGAAAGCAAGATGAGACAAATGGATTTTTTCAAATATTTAAATTTTTTTGGTTTTTTGAAATGTTTTGAGGCTATTTTGGGTATCTTTTGAGATATTTTACAAATGTTTTGGTTTTCAAATTTTCCAATTCTTTTGGATTTTCTTAGATTTTAACCAAGAGACTAACTTAAAGACCTATCCTGGGGGTCTCAAGAGCTGATTAATAGATTAGCCTTGCCTACGTTATACATGCAGAGACCACGTAGTTTGACTGACATAGACTTGATTTAGATATGAACAAATGGATTGCTAGTTATTGGGATAGACTCTTAAAGGACCGACCTAGGGTGTCTTGGGGGATGATCAAAGATCAACCTTGCCTACGTTCAAGCTCAAAGATGATGTAGTTCAACAAGATGAATCTACTTTTTGATTTTTTTGGATTTTTGACATGTTTTATGATTTTTGATACACTTTTTGATATTTTTTGATTTTTGAAGGATTTTTGGATTTTTTGGATTTTTTGATTTTAAGGAAGACTTCAAGAATATACACGAATCTGATTTGATGCAGGTAAAAGAACATGCCCCCAGTGTGAGGTGATAGACTACTCCGATATAGGCAAGAAAAACTGACCTTAGGAATGTACCAAGTAGTACTAGGGTGGAACATGATACAAACACAGGATCAAGCTATGATGGAGATGCAGATGGATGGATGGAAGGATGCGATGGATGTGTGGTAACTATGCAGAATAAGCTGTGAAGATCCTGGTGGATGGAGGGTAATTTATTTACACAAGGTGCCTATTTTCTAGGTTTTCACTAAGGTACTTTCCCAAAGTGCCACCGAAGTGGTTTTGACTAGAGGATGATTTTTTCTCTTTACTGTTTTTCAATCCTTTTTCTATTTTTTTTGGATTTTTATATTTTTATTTTTTTGTATTTTTGGTGTTATCCCCAAAAGATTAGGCATAAATTTTTTGAGATGGGAGCTATTCATGGGCTCCTGCAAAGGTTTTCCTTTGGGTGTTGATAGCTAATATTCCCTTGACTTGTAGCTTGTTGTAATGATGAATGGTCCCAACCAGTTGGGTTCAAACTTGGCACTTTCCCTTGCTATCTGGATTTGGCATGTTTTTTTGTTTTTCCTTCAATACTAGCTCACCAAATTGGAAGGTCTGACTCCTGATCTTCTATTTTTTGCTCCGCTTGAGACGATTTTGGTATACTTGCAAGTCATTTAAGGGATCCATACACCACTCATCTAGTAGTTCCATCTCATTCAATCGTGCGGCCCTATACTCTTCATTTGTTATGAGATTCTATAGTGATATTCTCAAGGATGAGACCTCGATCTCAATGGGAAGTATGGCTTCTGATCAATAGACCAGCGATAAGGGGGTGGCACCTTTTGGTGTGTGGATGCTTCTTCGATAGGCCCATAAGGTAGGATTCAATTGCAAATTCCAATCACGACCAACATCATTGACTGTTTTCTTGAAGATTTTCGGAATGGTCTTATTGGTAGCTTTTGATTTGCCATTTCCTTGGGGATAATATGGAGTGGAAAAGCGATGTTGGATGTTGAACTTTTGGCATAGGTCACGAACATCCTGATTTTTGAAAGGTATCCCATTATCTGAGATAATGGCTTGAGGGACATCGTATTGGCAAATAGGGTAATTTAGGATGAACTTGGATATCTGCATTCCTGTAATATAGGTCATTAGAATGGCTTCCACCCACTTCGTGAAGTACTCCATGGTGGTGATAATAAACTTATGCCCATTGGATGAAGGGGTGATTTTACCAATGAGATCGAGCCCCCACTGTGAAAAGGGCCAAGGTGTGATATTTGGGTTGAGCTCCTAAGCTGGTGCATGGATGAGGTCCCCATGCTGCTAACACTGTAAACACTTTTTGTCATAGTCATGTACTTCTCTTTCCATTCTAGGCCAATAGTACCCCATCCTCAACAATTTCTTGGGCAAAGTCATACCTCTCACATGTGAACCACAAATACCATTATGTACCTTGGTTAAAGTAGTCAAGGCTTCCTTAGTGTTTAGGCAACATAAAACGGTCCCTCCAATGATCCTATAGTACAAGGTATCTCCTAAGATGACAAAATGGGATGAACTTTTGACAAAGGCTCTTTTGAGGTTCGGGGTTATGTCGATAGGGAGGAATCCTATTCTTAGGTAAGTATAAATATCATGGTACTAGGGATCATCAGGACCAACAATTTCATACACAAATTCAGACTCTAGTACCTCGATTGCTGGTATGAGAAGCTACTCTATGAGGAATTCTTGCTTCAGGATGTTATGCGGTATTTTTAGGAGTGATCCAATCATAGCCATTGCATTCACTGGTCTATTATTTTCTCTTGGTAGCTGTTCAAATGTGATATCAATGAATAAATCCTTGAGACTTTCCACCAAATTATTGTATGGGGTCAACTTGTCATCCTTTGTTTGGTATTCATTGTTTACCTAGTTGACTATGAGTTGTAAGTCCCTATAAACCTTAAGTGCCATGATCTGCCATTGCACTCCAATCCTCAACCCTGTGACAAGAGCCTCATATTTTTTGATGTTTTTTGTGCATGGGAATGATAGCTTGTATGATTTAGGTATGCAGTGCCCTTGCAAATTGATGAAGAAGATTCCCGTTCCTAACCCATGTTGTGTACAGGATCCATCAAAGTACATTTTCCAGTGATCTACTACATTAAGGTTGAAGATTGATTCGTTGGGGAACTCTGGAACAAGTGGATTCTCCGCATATATATGGGCTTCTGCTAGTTGATCTATGATTTCTTGTGATTTGATAGCCTTTCATTCTACATAATCAATGTCATGCTCCATCAGGATCATAACCCACTTCACCGTTTGTCCTATGAGAGCTTCTTTGGAAAGCAGATACTTGAGCGGGTCTATTTTTGCAATGAGCTTGATCTGATGTGCTAACACGTAATGTATGAGTTTCTGTGCTGCAAACATGACTACCACGAAGGCTTTCTTAATGGATGTGTAGTTCAGCTCATGTCCCACCATGGTCCTATTGATGTAGTAAATAGCTCTCTTTCCCATTTTTGTCATGCTATGCTAAGAGAGCGCTAAGGGTTGTTGTTGTTTCTGATATGTATAAGATTAAGGGTTTGCCTAGAATTGGTGGCATAGGAACTGGTGGTGTGAGAAAGTACTCCTTGATCTTATTGAATGTCTAGTCACATTTCACATCCAATTTATATGCTACCCCCATATGGAGTAGATGAGAATATGGAATGCCTTGTCTGCTAGTTGTGTTATGAAATGATAGGTGGACTAGTCTTCCTTGCAATCCCCTTAGCTTCTTCAATGTCTTGGGTGCCTCCATTTTGAGAATTGCTTTGACTTTGGCACGGTCTACCTCAATTCCTCTCATTGATATGATTTACCCAAGGAGCTTGCCTAATTTTACCCCAAAGACACACTTCTTTGAATTAGGTCAAACCTTGTACTTCTATAGCCTATCAAAAATGGAGCTCAAGGCTAGTATGTGGTCCCATCTTTTTTTTTATTTAGCCAGTATGTCATCCATGTAATCCTCCACAATTTTGTGGATCATATCATGAAATATGAGTGTTGTGGCCCTTTGGTAGGTTGCTCCTACATTCTTCAACCTAAATGGCATCATATTCTAGCAATATGTCCCCCATGGAGAAGTGAAAGTTGTCTTGTTTTGGTCTTCCTTAGCTATCATGATCTGATTGTATCCTGAGAATCCATCCATTAGTGATAGCATCTCATGTGCTGCCATCATATCCACCATCATGTCAATGTTTGGGAGTGGAAAGTCATCCTTTGGACACACTTTGTTTAGATCTTGAAAGTTCGTGTAGATTCGGATGCACCCAACGGGATTTGAAATAGGTACAAGGTTTGAGACCCACTTTAGATAATCGATTGGCTATATAAACCTTGCATCTAGGAGCTTTTGTAATTTCATTTTGACCAACAATGCTATCTGGGGATGCATTTTCCTCAACTTTTGTCTTATTGGCTTTGATTTAGGATATAGAGCTAGGTGATGAACTACAACCTTTGGATCAAGCTCGGGAATGTCGACATAGGTCCATACGAAGTTTATCTTTCTTTCCTTTAGGAAAACATATAGGAGTTCTTGTTCTTCAGTGAGAATTGAATCGACATAGAATGTTATATGTGGTAGTTCTTCTGTTTCTAGATTAACTAGATTACACTATTCTGCCATAACTGTTGACTTCTCCTAATGAATAGCACTGAGAGGAAGATCGAATCCTTCATCCTCCAACACCTTAGAGAGGTTTTCACCGTTGGATGCATCCTTTATTTTTACTATTTTCAAGTCAGAGAATTCCATAGTGTGGTTTTCACTCAAAGACCTAGAGATTATTCTCAATTTCTCACTTTTGTGACTGAAGGATTCAATCGTTTCCTCATAATAGGATTGTGTATCCAGTGTGATATTGAAACCATATTTGTGATCTCCATATGGTACCATATCACAATCCCATGAATTCTGAGAGCACCTCATTATTTTCAAATGTGTCCAAAATTTGTGGTCCTTGTTGGTTGTAATCGATGAGTTGGGGATAGACTAGGTTTATTGCATGGTTTTGATGGTCTGAATCAAAAGATAGGGTACTGATCGTAAATAGGGAGGAATATTTGAAAAGCATAGGAAATTCAATTATTGGATCCTTGTCACTACTACACACAATGGTTATGTCAAAGGTAAAATTGTCTAAAGGTAGACCCGTAGATACCGATAATTGATGGGCGATTGCCGATAGCTGAGGGGGAGTTTTGACTACTTTAGTGGGGGGACGATACTCAGAGGGGTACATCCAAGGCCAAGATTTTTCATGTGCTTCTCAAAAATTATAGGTTCCAACTAGTCAATGCTATTTTTTCCAAGACTTTCATTCCTGTTATAGCCCATGCCCAACATTAATTGAAGTCCTCTGTTGGCATCATCCATAGGAAGATTGAGTACAGGTCTTTAGTCTTGATAGAGGAGACTGGATATGTCTCTCTCATCCACTTCTCAACCTAGCTCCCCCCAACTTTTGAATTGGGAGGGATCTGCTCTGAAGGTTTAAGCTGCTATATTGGCAGGTGGTGGCTATCGATGGGATGTAGGTGATTGAGGTAATTCCCCTACTACAAAGGCTCCTTTCTTCATTTTGTAATCTCCACACCCACTGTCTTGGATAATGACCTTGATTTCAGATATATCAGGGATGGCGGGTGTCTTTGTCCTAGAAGTGGAGGAAATGTTAGCTGGGTCTATATATGGAGTCAAAGTTCCTTCATCATTTTTTGGGATAGGGGATTTTATAGTATTTTTCTTCAAGGTTTTTGCAGTAAGAAAAGGGCTCATGAAAACTGTAGATTGTGACCTCTTGATTTTTATATGAGAACTTGACACACTGATGGAAGGTTGATGCATCTAATTGCATCCTATGGATCCATGGCCACCCTAGGAGGATGTTATAAGGAAAATCAATGTCAAGGACTTGGCAGGTGGTTGCCATGATGGCTGGCCCTACTTGAATAGGGAGTTGGATAGTTCCTTGAGACACTCTTTCTTGGTCATCATAAGGTTTGATTGTGATAACCTTACCTTTTTCGAAGGATTCCTCAGAGAATCCTAGACTCTTTATGAGATTGAGAGAATGGATGTTTAGACCTACACCCCCATCCATCAAGACCCTTTCGAATTTTTTTTTTATGAACCAGGACCTCAAGGTGGAGTGCACGATTGTGAGATGTTTGGGTGGGGAGGTCTTGATTAGAAAATGTGAGGATATTTTGGGTGTTAATGTTTTCAATCATAGCTTGGAATTGTTCAGTATCAAGATTGGCAGAGATGGTAGATAAGGATAATGCTTCCTCAAGGATTTCTTTATGGGCAGATGATATCTTCAGTAACTCCATGATGGAGATCTAAGCATGAGTTCTTTTCAATTGTTCCAAGATATTGTATCCATTAGGATCAGATTTTGGGTTTGAGGTGGATACCATAGGTGGTTGTGATGACCCAAAAATGATGATTCTTCTAACCCGTGTGGTGACTCCACAATCAGCTTTGGCTCCTTTGATGTTAACAACCATGACCCATTCATCTAGGGATGCAACCAATTGATCATACACATGGTTCACATTTCCATACTTTTTTTTTCCTTTGTTATGACCCGACATTAGATTCGTGTATATCTTAAGGTCTTGATTTGGAGTTGGTTGTTCCACATTTATGATCTCGACATTGATGAGGTCTTGGATTAGATTTTTGAGCTTCATGCAATTGGATATTGTGTGCCCCTTGATTTTAAGAAAATATCAAAGTTATTTTTTATTGTACCATGGTGGTTTTACTTGGGGCTCTTGATAGTTCTCATAGTTGGGGATTGTGATGAGATTCACATTTACCAGTTTCTTCATGACAAATTCAACTAATTCCCCAAGGGCTATAAAATTTCTCTTGGGGAGATAATTGTTTCGTGGAGGTGGTCCTACTTGATTATTTAGATTGTTGATTTGATTATTGGGTGGCTTTTGTGATACCGCATTGGTTTTCATGTTGTTATGATTGTTGTTTTACAATTGGTGATATGTTTGGGTGCTCTATTTCAGTGCATTGATTATGAACTTGGCATCAACCACACCATCATTAGTGACATTCCTATTTTTCACCCATGTGTGAGGTTTTTCAACATAGCTAGTGGAAGTGTGGTTGTCCTGATATTTTGGATATTTGGGTGTACCCCCTTATGCAATAAGGGCTCGTCCGATGTTGAGCACCTTGGGGATCAATTGGTCGTAAGTGGTCATGCATTGCATTTTTAGATGAAATACCAAGGTTTTCTCAAGATTGGAAATGATGGTACAAATTGTTTGCTCCTCCAACATGGCAGACTTTCTCCTATTGGTCTTGGATCGCCATCATTGTAGGAAGGAAGAAAATGATTCCCCCTTACCTTTCTTGAGCATAGATAGTTCCTCTAGACTAACATGCATGCCAATGTTGAATGCATAATTATTTATGAATGCATCTACGATATCTTGGAACCTTTTTATGCCAGTAGGTAAGCGAGAGAACCACTCTATGGTAGGGCTAGCCAAGCTTCAAGGAAATATGCACATCAGATATGTATTGTCATATGCGACTTCAATACAATGTACTTGGAATTCCTTGATATGATCCTCAGGGTTTCTCGACTCGCGATATTTGTCAAATTTAGGGTTTTCAAAACCCTTTGGGAATGGTACCATTGCTAGGATCTTGTCGAAAGGATAAGGGCATAAATTGCTTGGTGTTTTTGTTGTTTTACCTAACAAGAGATCAAGCACTTGCTATGAGAGCAATTTAATTTGTGTTGTCATGTTGTCTTGTGGATTAGAAGGTGGAGTGAATGTGTTTTGAAGTGGTTGAGGTGGTTGAGTGACAGGTGGAGTGTTAGGTATGTTGGTGGGAGTTTGTTGCAAGCTCTGCTATGCAATCAAGGCTTGTTGATATGCCTTCATTTGTTGTTGTACATATTATGTTGTTAGAATAAGTGAACTAATTAAAAGGTAAACTAACACACCAATGAGACATTAGATTGAAAGAAACTAATTTCAAAAATACAAATGCAAACTCTAAATGATAGCAGCTTCTTCAAATTCATCCCATTGTCCTCTATCTCCAAGGATTTGATTAAAGTTATTGGCTCTCAGTTGTGTGCAGTAGCTTGTTGAAATGATAACTTAGGAGAATGAGATTGATTGAAAATGCATGTGTATTGCTAATGATTTAAGCTATGAAATTGAGCTTGAAATGTTAAGATGCTATGATATTGCTAGAATGTTGATATTTTGATTCAAATGCAACTATAGTAACTACACATGAAATCTAGGATGAAATCTTCTTACGAGAAGGCTGTATTTATAGATTTTTGAAGGAACGAATCTAGTTGGTAGAGATCAATGGTTGAAATTCAAACATATCAAGATGAATGGTGAGAGATTAAGAAGTTGAGAGAAAGGTGGAAGAATGTTTTCAACCCACAAAACCATCGTCATTCAAAAATGGAGAAAAACATGGCATTTATCTCTTCATTTATGAAAATTGGTTGAAAGTTTGAGGATAATTGCTAATTAAATAAATATATTTATTTAATTTCTTGTGACAATGAATTTAGAAGTTTCCACAATTAAATAATTAATATTTAATTATGTGGAAGAAGTGAAAAAGATGAGTAATTAAATATTTTCCAATATTTAATTAAGTGGGGTGAAAAAGATATTTAAATATATAATATTTAAATGTGAAATGAAGGATTAATATTCCCTTGTTTGAATTTAAATGTTTAAACTTAGAAATAAAATGATAATCAAATAAATAAATTATGAAATTTATTTAATTTGATTAAGAGGAAAAATAGCAATAACTAAATAAACTTATTTATTTAATTAAACTAGAAGAATTGGAAAAATTGACAATATAAATAAATAATTAAATTTATTTATATGTAGATGACTTTAGAATATTAAGTAAATAATTCATATTTAATTAATTAACAGGTTTAATAACCATGACCATTTTTAGATGTGTACATTTTTCCCTTCTTTGAAGTGATGTGTTTTATGCATTACTTTAAATAAATTTTCCCCAGAATTTAGAAATTACTGATGCTATATGCCCCCTCGAAAGATAAGTCACATGATGATGAGGATGATTTGAAATAAATTAATTGATTTTCGAAGAAAAAATGGTGATTTAACTCTCGAAATAGCACTCTGTTTAGTAAAAATTTGAATAATTTCCCACTTTTACCCCCTTAAAAGGTGCAAAAGGTGAAAAGTCATTGTCATTTGAATAGTAACTTGCAATAATTTTCAGAGCTCTGAGCCATAAAAACAAGATGCGAATCCCTTATGAGCAACACAGATTCGAGCGAGCCTACTAGTATCAGAGACCAGCTACATATGGACCTTTGGTAAGTTGACTTGACCTTTCGTGCAATTTTTTTGATTAATTTTGACGCATTTTTCAATTTCTATTTTTTTTTACGTTTTGGTTTAGCACATGTGAGCCATAGTTCGGCCCATCCATGAGATAGAGTCGCACATCCAAATTAGCGCATATATGTAGAATAGTCATGCATAGATGAAATAGCACATATGATAGATTAAGTAGTGCATCCAAAAAAGTTGCCCGCGTAGAATGCTAGATTTTCGCATAGGCTAGTTTAGCACATTGATGAGATATAATAGCGCATCCGCCTGATAGAATCGTGCATAGGTGCTTTAGCACATCCATAGTCTATTTTAGCACATGGACTAGATAAAATCGCGCATAGATGGAGTCACGCATTGATTGACTATTTTAGTGAATCCATGGATTAAATTCAAATTTCAATCCTTGAAGAAAAATATTTATGTACCTGATGATTGTTGCTAGATTAGACAGCTGATTATATGCTGTTGAATAACATCACAAATAGATTAGCTTGATATGATAAATTTGTCTTTGTGCTTGAAGAACAAATAGTAAAAATGATAGATTTTCTTTCCCGATTGAAAGACAGATAGATGTTGAGTTAATTGACTGTTAAATTTGTTTCCATATGATATGAAAAACAAATAGTAGAAATGATTGATAATTTTTCTTTCGTGATTGAAAAAAAAAAAAAGAATTTTATCTGACTGAGCTGATTGCCTATTTGATACAATCGATGAACTTGTTGGACGTACTAATTTGATTAGATATTCCTTGTTGATTGATTTGCATGATTTCTTGTAATGTTATAAAGGAGGAATTTAACCTCCTCCAGATTAGAGAGAGATTTCCCCGTATGTGGGAGATGATTCCTCAATTGTCCCAGGTAGATCTAGAGGTTATATACCAGTGTGGGTTGAGACCATTGCTGAGGATCCCGCAGTATAGGATCAATAGGGAACTATTGACTGCACTGGCTAAGAGGTCGCATAGTGCGCATAACACCTTTCATCTACCCACAGGAGATATTATCATGACTCCAGAGGATGTATACAGGATTTTGGGTATTCCTGTAGTTGGTGAGCTTGTGATCTATGACCACAAGGAGATTAGAGGGACTAATGCGCTGAGATGAGTCTTCCAACATCCTCATGCTGGTGGGTATGAGATTGCCTGGAAGGATATGGTGGAGAGATATGCCCCACTACCTTTGGTGTTAGCATAATTCACCGGTGGTTTCCTTTGTCCTAATCGTAGGTTAAAGGGATTGTCAATTGGTTAGGGTAGGATTCTAGAGGACATGCTTCTCCATCAGACTAGATATGTATGGGGATCATGCATGCTTTCCCATCTATATCATGATCTTCATCAGGTTGTGTATTTAGATGGGAAGAGTCTCTCCTGTGGAGTTACTCTGTTACAGATATTTCCATGGGAGCATTTTTCCATCACTCGCCCCATTGTTTAGAGAGATTGCCCACTTGGTTTCCCATATGTTTACGCCTACATAGGTCCCATTGTCCAGCCGATGCTGGGAAAGTTAGAGTATTGGTGACGCGTACTAGATGATTTAGATACAGTAATGTGGAGACTATAGTTGGATTGTGATATGTGAGAGGTGGATGATATAGAGCTGCCTTGCTGCATGAGATTGAGGTACTTGATTGGGCATACCCCATTTATCATTGAGTAGTTCCTAGGGATGAGGGTTTTGAGATAATATGGATTAGTATAGATGATGCCACAAGGTGTGGCACACTATGCCAGGCGCCGAGAGGATCTGCCAAAGTGGGGGCCATTTGTGATGATTGAGGTTTCCAAAGCAGAGTACTTAGATCTGTAGGCATATTATTGGGCTATAAATCTAGAGGTTATAGATGCAAGGATGACAGATGAGTATGCAACATACTTTTATACTCATCCCTTTCCTAGATTTACTAGTCTAGAGGATCTTGCTCCATTATTCAGAGGACCAGCGATACAGCAGGCATGATAGTAGCCAAAAGGAAAGGCAATGGTAGGGCAGCGATAGGGTTAGGCAAAGGCACTAGCAGAGGTAGGGGCACAAGCTGGGCAGGCCGAGGGTATGGGTGGAGTAGCCATGGATGTTGATGAGGAGGATGAGGAGATGGAGGAGGAGGAGTAGTCAGAGTACAATGATGATGATGGGGATGATGAAGGTGGTGGGAGTGGAGGGCAGAGGTTTTTCTTTGATATACCATTTAGTACAAGGCCTTAGACATCAAGAGTGGTGGATCAACCAAGTACTTTGGCTCCACGGATCACTATCAGGGCTCCCACACAAGGACAACTAGATACCTTGTAAGTAGAGGTTCAGACTCTTCAGAGTCAATTAGCATAGGCCTAAGTGACGATTAGCTAGCTATAGGTATAGGTTGCACAACCACCACCTCCTGACCTACATGTAGCTCAATTCACAGTAGAGCGACATAGTTTCAAGGAGAGATGCATACAGGCTGAGGGGGTAGTTGAGAGACACCTGAGATTAGTCGAGAAAACCTCTATTGGAGAGGTTGTGGTAGAGGGATTGGACACCACTCAGGAGGTGAAGTATTATAGGATGAGGTACTTTGAGGTAGTGCCACCCAAGAGGAGGATTTCCTTCACACAGTCTGGTACTCGGTCTCGGACCCATTCACGTAGCCATACCTAGAGTGGTACCAGGAGTGTGGGTCAGCCAATCAGATGACAGATCAAAGCTTCTAGGATTAGAGATCTAGCGAGACCTACTGTCTCGGGAGACTATAGTAGCCATGTGCCCCAACCAGATGCCCTTCAATGATTATTGATTGACACATTTATTCATTATATTTTATATATCTTGTTGAAACATTTGATATCCGTGTACCTTTGGATATTTTTTTTGATGAGATTTATGATATGCAGTGGTGATTCAATTATGCATGTGTTATGGATGGTTTATGCATTTTATTTCTATATGCTATGTCGTGTATGATTTTTATGATAATGATGCTTTTATTTTATGATGTATGATGATGCAATCTAAATGATTTTCCTTCATGCATGTAATGATTTCAAGATGTAATGATGTAATGATGAATGATTTTAATGAGATGATATGTCCTAAAATGATATTCATATGATGTGAAAATGATATGATGTATACTAAATGGATATGAATGGATAGTTATTATGAAATGATATTGAATGAAATGAGATATAAATGAGATGAATATTTAATGAATGATATGCACATGATATGAAAATGGGATATATATGAACTAAAATGAATAATGATGATAATAATAATGATGATAATGATGATGAATGAATGATAGTGAATGCAATCTTTGTATCAATGTAGATTTTTGTAAGATGATGTGAAATGGATGTAAATGCAATGTTATGAAATGATATAATATGATGAAAATGATATAATGTTTAAAGATGGATAATGATCATGATAAATTAAAATGAAATCAAATAATGATAATGAAATGATATGAAAATGAAATGACAATGGAAAGTAATGCAATGAATGATAATGATAACTTAAATGAATAATCATGATGAAAATATATGTAATAAATGACAATGCAATGAGATGCCACAAATGTCCAAATGTACTCAATTGTTGTTTGGAAAGATATATGAAATTTTTTCCAACCTTCAAAAATATACTTAAATAACCTTTCTAAATTAAAATATAAATGAAATAGGCAGTCCTAGAATGTAGTAATGAACCACTCTCTTGTTTGTCATTTGCATGCTGCACTTGATTTTCATCATTGAGCCTTTTGATATGTTGAAAGTTAGTACAAGCATCAAAGGGTATGTTAGCACCAATGATGACCGAAGTACTACTTTCATGATGTTTGATATAGAAAATTAATACAAGCATTGAGGTATAATTGAACCAAGATGACCTGAGTATTATTTGCATAAATGAAAAAAGTTAACCATTTTCCTATGCAAATTCTGAAATGTCATCAATGATACGTTGTAGAGCATGTCCTATGAAAAATTTGCACAATACTAGTGATTAGCTTATAGACAGCAAGCAAAGAAAAATCATACTCCTTCCTTGTGATTCTAGTTCAGTACATCATTGAACCACTCCAAAGATATGATGTCATCAAATGTCAAAACAACAAATCAACTTATGCTTTAAGTTTGTCATTCATTTTATTCAAATTAAGATCATCCAATTTTTTTTAGTTATCTGTCAAAATAGTCATGTAGACTTAGTGTAATTGGACAAGTTTTGTTATTTCTAATATTCCGATTCCTGACACATGTTGCCAATTCGTCTGTGAAAAAGTTCCAAGAAGTGAATTGCCCCCCCTTTAGTGACCTTGTACTCTGACTACTACTAAGGATAACTCTAATCATCAAGCCATGATGAGATCCTTGTCATTTCAAGGATATGTTGTGATGCATGATGCGAATTTGATGGCTAAGCATGCATGTGATGCATGATGAAAGGTGGATATGTAGAATGTATCCCAATAGATGAGAGAGCCAAACAAAATTACAAACAATGCCTCCTTGCCAGGTTTTCACCATTTGTTTTTATTGTACTTTTTCCTTATTTAATTAATTTTTTGTTGTTACCAAGATGCTTATTTCCTAGGTTTTCATCAAGGCAACGATATATTTTTTTTCTTTTTGATTGTTTTTTAATTTTTCAGGACTTTTTATATTGTTTTTAATATTTTCAGGCATAAAATTTCTTCAAGTGAATACTGTTGACCAGATCTTTAAATAGGTCCCCTTCTGACGTTGACAACAGATATGCCCTTGATCCATATGCAACAATGATAACGAATGGACCCAGCCAATTAGGTTCGACCTTGCCTTTCTTTTCCCGATCTTGCTAATTATGAGGGTTTTCTTTAAGAACCAAGTCACCTAATTGAAAATTTCGTGGTTTAACTCTATGATTGTATCTGTGGGACATAACTTGTTGATATCCCTTCAAATGATTAACTACAATTTGACGTCGTTCATCAAGTAGTTCCATCTCTTGCAACCTTGATACTCTGTAGTCTTCATCATTGATCAACCCCTTTAGTGATACCCGAAGTGAGGGAATCTCAACTTCTAGTGGTAGAATAGCTTCAACTCCAAAGACCAAAGCATATGGGGTAGCACCTATTGGTGTGCAAATACTTGTTCTATATGCCCACAATGCTAGATTCAACTGCACATGTGAATCATGACCGGTCTTATTCACTGTTTTCTTCAAAATATTTAGAACTATTTTATTTGAAGCTTCAACTTGACCATTCCCTTGTGGATAGTAAGGTGTAGAGAACATGTGTTGAATGTGAAACCTTTCACATAGTTCATCAACATCCTGATTTTGAAAGGGTCTTCCATTGTCTATGATGATGGAGTTGGGAATACCATATCAATAGATGATATAGTTCAAAATGAATGAAGAAATTTGTTTACCAGTAATAGTTGTCAGGGGAACAACTTCAATCCACTTAGTAAAATACTCGGTGGCTGTGATGATTAATTTGTGTCCATTTGAAGATGATGGGTGTATCTTGCCAACCAGATCTAATCCCCACTGAGCAAAAGGCCATGTTGTGGTGAAGGGTTGTAATTCTTGAGTAGGAGAATGAATGAGATTCCCATGAATCTGACATTTTGCATATTTCTTCACAAAGATGAATGATTCCTTCTCCATGGTCGGGCAGTAATAACCCAATCTAACAAGTTTCTTTGCTAGGGTTAGTCCACTTGAGTGTGCTCCATAAATGCCACCATGTACCTCTTGGAAGGCCTTTTTCGATTCATCGTGTTCGAGACATCTAAGGACGGTACCATCCAAACCACACCAGTATAATACATCAGCAATTAAGGTGTAATGAGAGGATTGACGAATGAAATTTCTTTTTTTATTTCTAGATAAATCTAAAGGTAAAATAGTATCCTTTAGGTAAGCATAAATTTGGCCATATAAGGGAGAATCAGAACTGGTTAAGTGGCAAATTATTTGAGTTTCTGGATATCCATAGGTGGGAGCAAACAATTGTTCCACCAGGAAATCATACCGTGCTTGATTTTCTGACAATTGGAGTAGAGATGCGATTGTATCCATTGTATCCGTTGCTTTATTATCAATATGTGGAATTTGTATGAACTTGATATCAACAAATTATTTCTTGAAATCGTCAACCATCATTTTGTAAGGTATCAAATTTTCATCCTTAGTGTGATATTCGTCATTGATTTGATTTATAAAAAGTTATGAATCACCAAAAACTTGAAGTTCTATGATTTTCCAGTCTACTACAATTCTCATGCCAATTAATAGTGCCTCATATCAACTATGTTATTTGTACAAGGGAACATTAGCCGATAAGATTTTGGAATTGTATGTCTTGAGGTGTAATGAAAAGAATCCCTACTCTCGAACCATGTTGAGTGTAGGAACCATCAAAGTAGAGTGCCCATGAGTGCTTAATAGCTGCTGTGAATAGATCAGCATCATGAAAATCAATGTGTATTGGGTGTTCTGCTGGCATCAGTGCTTCTGCTAACTGTTCTACAATTATCTATCCCTTTATAGATTTGTGATCCACATAATGAAGTTTAAACTCACTCAGGATCATGACCCATTTAGCCAACCTATCGGTTAAGGTCACCTTACTTAGAGTATATTTGAGTGGATCAATCTTAGCCACAAGCTTTATTGTATGTGCTAGCATATAGTGTCATAACTTTTGAGATGTGAACACTACCGCTAAGCAAGCTTTTTCAATGAAGGTGTAATTTAGCTCATGACTTGTCAAAGTTTGACTGATGTAATACATTGCTCGTTCCTTTCCCGAGTTGTCTTCTTGTGCCAATAATGCTTTTAGGGACACTTCCATGGTAGAAATATACAATATGAGTGGTGCACCTTGCATTGGTGGAATCAATACTGGTGGATTCATAAGATACTGCTTTATCTGATCAAACGCTACTTCATATTTGTCTTCCCATTTAAATGGAACATTCTTGTGTAAGAGATGGGTAAATGGTAAAATTTTATCTGCTAGTTGGGAAATAAATCTTTGGATGGATTGTAATCATCCTTGCAAAGAGCATAGTTGAATAATGTTCCTTGGTGGTGGCATATCAAGAATTTCTTGTACCTTATCTAGATCCACCTCAATTCCCTTTTCTAATACAATATAACCTAGCAAATTTCCAGATTTCACTCCAAAGACACATTTCTTTGGATTAAGTCTCACTTTGAATTGTTCCATTCTTTTGAAAATTTTGGATAAGATAGCAATGTGTCCTTCCCTGGTGTTAGATTTGGTGAGGAGATCATTAACATAATCCTCCATGAATGTATGCATCATATCATGAAAAATAGTTGTCATTGCATGTTGTTATGTAGCTCCTATATTCTTCAACCCAAATGGCATTACATTCCAGCAATAGGTACCCCAAGGGAATGTGAACGTTGTTTTATACTGATCCTCTATTACAATCTTTATCTGGTTGTATCCTGAAAATCCATCCATTAATGAATACATCTCATGTACAATAGTCAAATCAACAATAATATCTATGTTTGGCAAAGGTAAATCATCCTTAGGACATGCCTTGTTCAAATCCTTGAAATCTGTACAAATTATGATCCTTCCATCTAGCTTTGAAATAGGTATGATATTGGAGATCCATTCTACATAGTCGATAGACTGAATGAATCCAACATCTAAAAGCTTCTTTAACTCCTATTTAACCAATAATGCAGCATGTGGATGTATTTTTCTGAGTTTCTGCTTCATCGATTTTTCCCCCGGCATGATAAATAGATGATGCATGATGAGATTTGGATCTAATCCAGGCACATCCGTGTAGGACCATGCAAAACTGATTTGATTGTTCTTGAGAAATTTTGTGAATCCTGGTATTTCCTCTTTTGTTAGAGATGTAGCAAGTTGCAAGACTTTGGGTTGTTCCATAGTACCTATATTGAGTGTCTCATTGGTTCTATTAGAATAGAATACCTTTCCTGGTAATGTTGCGGGAGAGTGTCAAGTTTCCCATCCTCTAGTTCCTTTGAAAGGTTTTCACTATTAGATATGATTTTTATTTTACTCTTTTCTCGATCTAATACTGCCTTTGTTAGGTTTTCACCATTAGATCTTTATTTTATGTTATTTATTTCATAGCTGAGAAACTTGGCACTTTCTAGTTTAAAATTCTGATCTTGTGATTCCCTTATGGAACTTGTTTCCGGTTGAGATGAACAAAGGAAGTTTATGATGGTTTTGTCATTTGAAAAAGTTGGGATATCAATGGGTGCAATTTGTTCCCAATCAATGAGTTCAGGATGGACCAAAGAAAATGGATTGTTAGGATGAGTAAGGTCCCTATCCGTTAGGGTCATTATGCTATTATTAACGTCATTATGGGAGAGGTCTAGGATGGTATCCTCCTATAGATGATCCGTCCCACTTTGAATCGAATTGGTTTCACTTGAGTCATGATCATTTTGTAGAACATAATCAAGCGGATGCCTTGAGCTTTCCCCTTGTAAGAATGAGGGTGTGAGTTTGTGTATGACATCCACCCTTTTCTCTGTCAAGAATGTATCATCAGATATGTCATCCCATTTGTATTCATTAGAGTCAGTGTCAGAATTATTTTCTAAATTCTAAGAATTGTTTCAACTAACTCCTCCTTAGACATTATATGTACCACTTCTTCCTTTGCATCTTCACCATATCCTAACCTAGTTTTATCCTTTGGGTGCATTGTTTTTAGTTGGATAGGTTCAACAATACCCTCTTTTCTTTTACCTACAGGGCTATTTCCTTCATAACCCATTTGTTGCATGATCACATAACCTTTTCCATATTGTTTTGTGGGTAACTTGACATGTATGAATTCTTCTTCATCTTTATAAGGCCAATCTAGGATATCCCTATCTTCCATTTCATTTTCTTTGATAAATACTCCATTAAACTTGGTGATGGGAACTAAAGCTGAGGCTAAAACTACTATAGCCTGTTGTATGGATGTTGATGGTTGACCATGGGATCTTGGAGATATGGGTAGATTAGAGAGAGATAAAGAATTTTCTCCCACCCCATTATCTTTCAATTTTAGCTTGGCGCCAAAATTACTTATCATTTCTCATGCTTGCTCATTGTATTTGGAGGTAGAAATGGCCAACTTCTCTATTATGTGGGATGAGTGTGTCCTGAGTTGCTCTTAGGTTATAGCAAGTTTGACTGCTAATGTGATCAGCAGGTATTGTAACTTCTTGTCCCTCATACGAAAACTTCAAGCATTGATGATAATTAGATGGAACAACTTGGATGTCATGGATCCATGGATGACACAAGAGTATGTTATAGGATAGATCCCAATCTAGAACCTGACAAAAGGTATTCTTCACAATAGGTCCCACTCTGATTTGTAGCATGATAAGGCCTTTAGAAGCTCTTTCCTCATCATCGTATGCCTTGATTGTAATATTCATTCGTGGATCTATAGATTCTTCTGAATATCCCAAAGCAAGGACCAATTTCAAAGTACAAATGTTTAATCTAGCTGCCCCATCTATTAGGACACATCTAATTTGGGCTTTGTGAACCATAACCTCTAGGTAGAGTGATGAATTATGTGGATGGGTCATGGATGAGTCATCCTTCTCAATAAAGGATAAATATGTGGATGAGGACAAGTGTCCCACCATGGCTTGTAATTTATTGATATCTAGAGTAGGAGACACAGTTGTGTCAACAAGTGCCTTTTCCAGAATGTCCTTATGTGTAGGTGATAACTTTAAGAGCTCCAAGATAGAAATTTGGGTTGATGTTTTTCGTAGTTGATCAACCAAATATTATTGACTTGGAGGGGGAACTGCTGCTTTAGATTATATTCCTTTTACAATTATTTTGGCTTGTCCCCTTGTTGTAGCATTGACTTCTTGATATTCTTGCTTACCTTTGATTCAGATAGCATTGATTTTCTGATCGTCAGTATAAATATGATTAATAATGGTGTTGTGGACATAATTAACATTCTTTCCATTGTCACTCGAGGATTACCCTTTTTGATAATTGGGGAGAGGATCCTTGAATGCTCGATGGTCATCATTGACATTATGTCCCTCAATCATGATGGTACAATTATCAATCAAATACTAAACAATATTCTTTAACCCTTGGCAATTATTTGTCTTATGACCTTTACACCTATGATAATCACAAAAGTGTGAGTCATTCCATGATGGTGGTTTAACTCTAGGCTCATAATCTCTTTGTGGTGGCAATCTAATAGAATTTTGATTCAATAGTTCTTTGAGAATGGATTCCAAAGATTTCCCCAAGGGAGTAAAACTCCATCGATTCAAAAAATATGAAGATATGGGTGCATTTGAATTTTGATTATTGCCAAAATTATTTCCACGATTGTTGGTCACATTCCCTTGATTGGAAACATTTCCTTGGGTACTATAGTTTCTAGCATTATTGCTACATTGGACACCTGATACATTAAGGACAATAGGCTTCATATTTACGTTGTTAGCATCTACTATGCCATCATTCACAACATTTGTATTTCATGTCCAAAATCATGACTTGTCATTGTTCTTACTATTGTTGTTATTGTTATTGTAAGAATTTGAACCCTCTTTATCGATTTTTAGAACTTTACGCTTGGACCAAGGCACCTTCAATAGTAATCACGTTTTCAATAAATTTTTCAAATGATTGAGGATAGTGAAGATTTAGTTTGTAACTCATCTCTTGATTCAGACTATCGATAAAGATCTCCATATTTTCTATTTTAGGAATAGGGTGGGAGTATCTAGCAAACACCCTTCTCCACCTTTGTAAAAAAGTGGTGAAATATTCCCCTACCTTTTGTTTCACTTTACAAAGATCAAGCATGGTTATCTGGTGTTGGATGTTGTAGGAGTATTGCCATATAAATTTATTTATTAATTCCTCAAATGTTCTGATGGGGGGAGTGAACTTTGAAAGCCACTCCATGGATTGTCCACCTAGACTTCATGGAAATAATTGCAATAAGTAGGTATCTTCATGAGCGAATTCTAAGCTCATATTTTGGAAATCCCTTAAATGTTCAATGGGGCCAGTTTTCCTATTATGCCTATCAAATTTAAGGATTTCACAATGTTTTGGAAAAGGAATCATTTGAAGACTCATGTCAAATGGATAAGGACATATATCATCCAAAGCATACTTCTTTGTTGTACCCCCTTTGATTTCCTTCATTTTCATTTGTAATTCTTTGAAGTGTTGAGTAAGAGCATTAAAATCATTAAGAGGAGCTTCAGGATTTTCTTTAATCCCTTCTGTGTCAAAATCGGCTAGTAACTTAGCTCCTTGATTAGCTAATGAAACGAAATATCTTTCCTTGTTTCATTCTAAAATACTTTCCATAAGAGTATGGAATTGGGGATCCTGCTCTACTTCTTGGAGCCTTTCTTCTGTTATCTCTTCAGTATTTGCATTATGAAAGGGATTATCTTCCCTATCATTATTATCACCCATTTTTCTTACTATACTTTCTATTTCATCTTTTTCTATATGCTTTCGAGATATCATGACAATAGGCATAAGCTTTGTCCAATTTCTACTAACTTTGATCAAAAGAATGAAATAGTGCAATTTTGATAGATATGAAAGTCGGGATAGAATGAAGATTCTATGACTTAAAAGATGTTTAATCTCTAGCTCGTGATTCCCTGATTGAAAGGATGAAAATACTGTCAGTGGGAATTAAACCAAAGATCAAAAATAAAGATGATTTTACACTTTGTGATGTTTGATTGTAGCTCTATAAAAAGAATGATTTGTGATAAATGCCTAATGTGCTTGAGTTCTCTATTGCAGAAATTGATTAAGATGAGTAGAGTATACAATTGCAGGTTGGGGAATATAAGAGGAAGGAATACATTGACTGTGATTATGCCTTTGAGAAAGTTCTTTTCTTTGAAAGAAGGCTCACGAGTATAAAGGTTCTACAACATAATCATCAGTGAAACCTCTAACAAAGTCATGATATCGATGAATACAGGTCCTATGTTCAAGCAAGACCTTTCGAATTTGGTATAAAAATTTCCTCTTTTTCAATAACTTCTTATAACTGAGAGATTTCTTTGGCTTTCTAATCTTTCTCTCTAGGGACTTTTTGATAAAAGTTGCAGACTTCCAAACCCTGAGCATAGAGAAAGACTAGACTGAGATGATTGATTTCTTAAAGTTAGAAAATTACTTAGGCTCGGAACACAAATGTTCCAAAACAGAGCACAGATGCGCTAAAACAAAGCACATATGTGCTAAAACAGAGCATAAATGCATTGAAACAAAGCACAGATGCGCTGAAACAGAGCACAAATGCACTGAAATAGAACAAAAATGTGCTGAAACAAAACACAATGTGCCGAAATAGAGCACAAATGTGCTGAAATAAAGCACAAATGCACCAAAACAAAGCATAGATGCATTGAAATAGAGCACAAATACGCCAAAATAGAGAACATATGCGTCAAACTTACCAATTATTTTTTTGAGACAGACATGTTTTGACAATTTGATATTTTCGGATGATCTTAACCTGATTTAAATGTGAAAAACATGGCATACAGTAGCTGACAGTTGTTTTGTTAATCCTAAAATCTAAACAAAGAGTGTATGTTCTTGAGATTTTCACAGGTATTGAACAAGATACGCAATTCAAACAGACTCACTCTTAGTTTTTCAAATAGGTCATCATAGAAATCACAACCCATACCTTAAAATTGTGTCGACTCACATAGCCGTGTCACCCCCTAGAGGGTGCCCGTGTTTTTGTCTTTTCCAGGTGCCTACTCAAGGTTAGATTTCTCGATCCCTTGAGCAAAAAATCTATGGTGATTATATGGTGAGTGTCTTGGGGGAAAATTCTTCCCTCCCCTTGCACCATGATTAAAATGATGTTTGGATACTAACACGGCTGTATTTCTACACTATGGTTTGTAGTAAAGGTTTTCGTTCAGTGTGGCAATAGATAAACTCCCTCAGGAGACCTCCCAATCTTTAGAACAAATATTTTAGGGATGGTTATCTTGCTCACTCCTGTTGAATATGGGTTTCCCCATAATTCACTTTTGATTAGAGTGGGTTGGAAAACTTGGCTTTGGTTGTTCCCACTTAGGTCGTTCCCGTAGGGTGAGTACTTTTTCCCACTATGGCAACCCTTCTAAAGGCTGTAATAAAGCATGAATTGCATAAAATGAAATAGGTAAGTATGGTGTTCTAATCACCCAGTAAAGGGGAGAGCATATACCTATTACCCAATAGTCATAGCAAACAAATTGTTCAATTTTAAATCCAAATGATAGTTTTCTATGCTAAGTGAAGATTTTTCTTCACAACAAACATTGGATTCATTTTAACCAGCATAAGATATAGTGTGGTGACTATCCTAGGATTGATAAATTCCAGATTTAAGTGTCTATCATAGGATTTCTTCATTTTATTTTAAAACCAAACTGAAAAATCCTGTCTACGAATGGTGTCGGAATCAAAATTTATTTTTTTACAACCATTGTATGCGCTGAAATAGACCATTTATGTGCTAAAACAATCAACAAATGTGCTAAATGATCAAATAGGGATGCATGAAAATAGGTCATCTCTACGCTAAAACAGTCCATAGATGCGCTAAAACAGTCCATGAATACGCTGAAACAGTCTGGGGATGCACTAAAACAGTCTGAGGATGCGCTAAATAGAGGCTCATATGTGCGAAAGCGCAACTTCAGTCCATCACCTATCAGAAATTTCTAACACACCAAAAATGTGTTGTTCTAATAAGTGAACTAATTAAAAGGTAAACTAACACACCAATGAGACATTAGATTGAAGAAAACTAATTTAGAAAATACAAATGCAAACTTTAAATGATAGTAGCTTCTTCAAATTCATCCCATTGTCCTCTATTTCCAAGGATTTGATTAAATTTATTGGCTCTCAGTTGTGTAAGCAGTAGCTCGTTGAAATGAGAACTTAGGAGAATGAGATTGATTGAAAATGCATGTGTATTGTTAATGATTTAAGCTATGAAATTGAACTTGAAATGTTAAGATGCTATAATATTGCTAGAATGCTGATATGCTGATTCGAATGCAACTATAGTAACTACGCATGAAATCTAGGATGAAATCTTCGTATGAGAAGGCTGTATTTATAAATTTTTGAAGGCAAGAATCTAGTTGGTGGAGATCAATGGTTGAAATTAAAACTTGTCAAGATGAACAGTGAGAGATTAAGAAGTTGAGAGAAAGGTGGAAGGTTGAGAGGAAAGTGGAAGAATGTTTTCAACCCACAAACCCATCCTCATTCAAAAATGGAGACAAACATGGCATTTATCTCTTCATTTATGAAAATTGGTTGAAAATTTGAGGATAATTGCTAATTAAATAAATAAATTTATTTAATTTCTTGTGACAATGAATTTAGAAGCTTCCATAATTAAATAATTAATATTTGATTATGTGTAAGAAGTGAAAAAGATGAGTAATTAAATATTTTACAATATTTAATTAAGTGGGATGAAAAAGATATTTAAATATATAATATTTAAATGTGAAATGAAGGATTAGTATTCCCTTGTTTGAATTTAAATGTTCAAACTTAGAAATAAAATGATAATCAAATAAATAAATTATGAAATTTAATTAATTTAATTAAGAGGAAAAATAGAAATAATTAAATAAACTTATTTATTTAATTAAACTAGAAGAATTGGAAAAATGAACAGTATAAATAAATAATTAAATTATTTATATGTAGACGACTTTAGAATGTTAATTAAATAATTGATATTTAATTAATTAATATGTTTGAATAACCATGACCATTTTTAGATGTGTACACAAATAATGCTTGTTGTTGGTCTTGTTGCTACGGCGCCAACAAATCTTGTGGTTGTGCTTGTTGTTGTGCTTGATACTATTGTAGGGCTTATTGATATGCTTGTTGTTGAGCTATGTGCAGTTGCACTTGGTATTGAGCTTGCGCTTAAGCTTGTTGAGATTGATATTGGGCTTGAGGTTGAGCCTGCACTTGTTGGGTTACTTGTGCAGCCTAGGTAACCTATGCGACTTGTGCAGCTTGAGCTACTTGCACAACTTGGGTGACTTATTGTTGTTGCAGTATTTAGCTTGAGCTTGGGCAACTTGTTTTGCTTGTTGTGCGGCTAATTATGCTTGTGCTTATTGGGCAACTAGTTGTGCAGCTTGCTGATTTTGAATTTGCTGAAGTGCCTTTTGATAGGTGGCTTGTTGAGCTTCTTACAATGTGATGCTAAAGGGGTTTTCAATGTTGGGTTTTGGTGGTGGTGGTGGTGGTGGATTAGCAATAGTGTTCACTTGTGTGATGACAAGGACTGTTGTATTGATATTTGGGGTTTGTGTGGTGGATTGCTTGGTCCTTGGGAGACCATGTTTTGAGATACTTGGGGGATGGTAGATGATGTGTTAATTACTGGGGTTGCTTGAATGGTTGCCACCTATTGTTGTGATATCGATGGCAAGATGAGAGGATTCAGTATGATGTTTTGATTTATAATTAGAGAGTTGCTCAGAATTTTTTGATTGATGGTGGGTAAAGGGGGAAGGCCTAACGCAAGGGTTGGTGTGGATGTTAATGGGAAAGGTGGAAAAGGTTGGAAAATGGGTGGTGTATTTTTCTGATGGTGTTTTCTACACAACAACAACTTAGATAGAATATGATATCCTATCTCTCTTGAAAGGTAAATATCTATGGGAAAAGAGATAACCCCAAGGTCTCTAATGTCAGGTCTTGACAATGCAAATAAAACAACTTAGAGATAATGTGAAAATGCTGGTAATAAAAAAGGGACCTTACTACAAGCAAACAACGGACTTGAATTTATCAAATCTAGCAATAATTTGATACTTTAAACCCTACATTTAACCCAGATAATAAAAAAATAGAAAAAGATAAAGGTTTCAGAGATAATTTTAAGGCTAATCCTAACCCTAAGATTGACAATGCAAAAGATAAGATGCTCAAAATGGACTAATCCCTCATAAACTACTTTCTGTTTCATCCAGATAAATCTGCAATCTTATAGGAATAGTGCAATATTCTAAGGTGTTAAAGATTTTCAAATCATGCATATTCATTCATAACAACCCTATTCCAATTGAGATGAACAAACATTCATAATTTAACTAAGCACTTTTAAGTTCAAGATAGCTTTGCAAAGTAGCTAACAATCAGCTAACTGCAAAAAGTATGGACTAGAGATCGCTGCAAACATTTCAAACATGAAACCCTAAGCATCACCAAACCATCTAACAATAAACTTAAGCAATTTTAAAGATAGAAAACAAGAACTGTGCCCGATAAAACTCAACACAAGATAGATACCAAATCACAATATCCTTTCTTATATTAAATCACCCAAAATGGCAACAATTCCAATCTTTTGTTACAACACTTGCTTGAAGATAAACCCTAATCGCAATTTGCTCAAATATGAAATCTTCTAACTTTTCTACTATCTTATTCTATATTCTACTCTATATATATTACAAATGAGGCATCATGCCCAATTTTTGGAGAACCCCCCAAGATAGGTCAGCCCAAATAAGGGTTTTCAATAATAAATGCCAAACAATAGGTTGGCCCAAAAGACATTCAAAATCAACATGAAATGTGCAATTGCACCAATTTCATCCAAGTCAGCCCGGGGTCTCAAAAACATGTTCCAATGCATGTGAATAATGGGAAGCACAAACTTCGATGTAACCCTATATAACTCCTTCTCATCCTTGTCTTTGGCATGCTCCATTTCATGATGCACTTCAAACAATACTCTGTATGATTTGGTAATAGGTGGCACAAGCAAAACCCTAACCTTTCTCTCAAGAGACTTGATGTCATCTCTTTCTTTCCTTACTGTACCATCCCAATCAGCCCTATTTATTAGATACCTATCAATAACTACAATGTAGGTTGCAACATCATCTAGTTGATGTTCAATACTCGAACCTTCATTGATTGGAGAGTACACATCCCTCCACCATTTCCTTAGTTTCTCCACACCGATATGCTTTGGGGAGAACTTCTTTCTGCCTGTCATGATTTCAAAGAATGAGATACACCTGTCATAAATTCCAGTAAGGGTGTCCTCAATCTGCTTCCCCTGTTTGTGTATCTTCTTCAAGGCCCTTTTCCGTATCTGCAAAATCTCAAACCATTCCCAAGGCTCTGAAACCCTCGAGAAAGGAAGAATTCCATTCTTCACCAGCTGATCCTCAGTGTATTCGATAATGGTCTTTGTTTTCTACAACAAGAGATCTATGTCCTCCTTGTCTTGGGCTAGCACAGTCTTTAGCCAATCCACTGACCTCGTGGCATCTCCTATAGTTGACAAGATATCCTTGATGGCACCATATCATTTGGTCTAAACTCCCTGCAACCAACCGACTATGGCATGTGTAGTGCCTTTCATATTTTCAAGCTTAGAGATTGTCTCTTGAGTAAAGAAACCTACAACAGAGGAGGAAGAGCTAATGGACTACAAGGGTTTCATCAACTCCTGCAAGTACCTCTTTAATTTCTCATTCTCCTCCAACTCATGTTTGGTTTTTTCCTCCTTCCTACATCAGCCAAGGATTACAGCACTAGAGCCTTCATAATCCTCAATATCTTTTTCCATAGATGCATGCCCTAGATCAATGGTCTATACATTATAGTCTTTTGTAGTCACCCCATCTCTATCTTTATCGAGAGCAGGGGTAGAAATATGGGCCACCTTGTTTTTGGATCCATCTCTTTCAATCCTGGAGATGACCCTATCTTTCTTCTTTGTATTACCTTTCCCAATGTTAGCCATTAGGTCATCCCAATTGGGAGGAGTGTCCTCCACTATTATCATTTTACTCCTTAGTTCCCTATTTGGCCAACCCGAAATAGTGGATTCGGTCTGCAACTTATCTTGCCTATGTTGTTCCTTTTGAGCACTAGGTGCATCCTTCTCAATACTTCGCTTGGTAGGGATCTCCCTAACTAAATACTCCTTATGCTAAGATTGATCCTCCACCCTATCCTATGTTGGTGAAGGAATATTAACTAGTATCTCTTCCTATTGAGGGGATTTTTCCCCATGTACCTCTGTAGGTGAATCTGCATAGGCCACCAAAGGAGACTGGATTACTTTGTCAATTTCTACCTCTATATTGTAGAGGTCTCCCTCCTGAAATTCTTCTTCTCCCAAGTCCTTAGGATCTTCATCCTTCTTTGGTTCTTCTGGTACACTGCTAGTCTCTTGAGGAAGGGAAATGCTTACTTGTTTAATGATAGGAGCAATTGCAGGAACATCTCCTTTTAATGCAACATCTTTTGGGAAAGGAGTCCTTGACCTCCTCATGTATACTTGTGTTTTCTCCCCTAAACTTTCTACCTCTACCATAGGTGGCCCAACTTCCCTTTGTGTATTGGAAGTTTCTTTCTCCTCTTTTGACAGCTTCACAAGTCTTCTTCTATTGGACAAAGGAGCAGTGGTATCTATCACCTCCTTTTCAGTCACCCTTTTCCTTGAAACATGCCTTCTCTTTTTGGCAATGGGATTCCTTTCTTTACCTGCCTCTACTACCTCTTTAGTTTGAATATCCCTAAACTTGATCTTGAAGGGAGGGTCCACCTTGGCCTTTCCTTTAGGATCCTGCTCATGTAATTCCTCGGAAGTAGAATGAGACTCCAAGTCTCCCATTAAGTCATAGGTGCATTGCACACCTTCACTTTCCAACTCTAGCATTTTGTGCTTAAGCCACATTCTGGTGTATTTGATCATTAGAGTCATAATATTCTCCAACTCTATCTTTTCCTCTTTCGACCAGTCAATCTCTCCAACTAGCTTGTGCTTCATAGCTTCAAAGATGTGGCCCTAAATTAGATTCCCATCTTCTTCAACTTGATTAGGAATTGCCTTTATGTTATATAATGTCACCAAATCCACTGGCAACCTCGAGAATTTCTTTTTTTTCTGACATCAAACTCATCACCAAGGTTAGACCAATAGTCCACAATGTTTTGTTTTGGACTATATTCCCTGCTAGCCATCTTTTGTGCCTCACCAGTGATATCAAATCTGGCCCTTTTGGAATGGAAAGAAAGACCAAAGTTCTCATCTCCTCCTCAAAAGCATGGGCTAACTGGATGGAAGGGCATACCTGATTTTTTCCTATCTTCAATGGGAAGTCATTGCCAAACCCTACTTTATGTTTCTCTCCCTTCACAATCACATCAAAGTCACAAATTTGCCTTGTGACTTCCAACAGTATAATATGGTCTGTTGGGTACCTTGGAAGTCTGTAGGGAGCCCTTTGATAGCCATGAATTCTCATATAAGAGAAGGTGAGGAATTGAATGAACCGGGCCCCAAACCTTCTAATCAACTCTTTGAACTTGTCCAAAATTCTAACATGTTCAACACCTTGCAGCAACCTGGTAATATACATGGTGAATGCATCATTCACCCTTCTATAGCTTCCTCCTCCTAGGTGAAGCTGTGGATATACCTCATAGATTGCATCCTACCCAAATATACCTCTAGTACTTAGCCCCTTGTATGGGTGAAATTTTGCAAGTGCATACACCAAGTAAGAAGTCATGGTGAAGGTCTTTGTCTATAAAATATTGCACATTTGTTCATGGATCACTGCACCTATAGCAACTGCGTAGTGGTAGTATATACATTGCTCCATCCAAGCAATGAAATTGAACATCCAACTCTCAAATACCCCTGTATTCTTCAATCCTACTAGCCTACTGAGGAGAGTGATGGAATCATAGTACTCCCTTCCAAATTTGAGTCTGACTAGCTATTTAGGTAGCTTCGAGAAGTGAGACTTGGGCTTCTCTAACCAAGATTTGATTACCTATTGGGATTTAACAACATTATCCTTGTAGTATTTCTTGGCTGCATCCATATCAAAGGCCACCACTTGTGACCTATCAGACATATCAAAAGTTTGAGCAATGGAAACATGGTCAAATTTTGCACCAACCTTTCCCTAAGGACCAATTATTCTTTGTGTTCCCCTATCATAATTCCTGGCACACTCAAGTACGAACTCATAACACTATACTGTAGAGGGAAATCCAACCATATGCACTAACCTAGACTCCAATGTTCTTCTAGCCAACAAAGGGACGTTATGTGCTGCCATTCTAGCCTTAAACTCC
Source organism: Sequoiadendron giganteum (assembly GCA_007115665.2). Taxonomy (NCBI): domain Eukaryota; kingdom Viridiplantae; phylum Streptophyta; class Pinopsida; order Cupressales; family Cupressaceae; genus Sequoiadendron; species Sequoiadendron giganteum. The sequence continues at coordinate 98,575,710 of VCHN02000014.1, forward strand.
TCATAGTCCCACATTCCTACATTGGTATCAGTAATCCCTGACCAGACGGAAGTCAATCTACTCTCTGGAATCTTACTCTTTCTGCCTCAGAGATAGCAGAACCTTCAACACTTGGATCCATTTCCTTTCCCTTGCCATGCCCAACAAAAACTTGTCTTGATCTTGCCTGCAAACAAGTAAAGACAACAAAATAAGATCCAAGATAAACAATAAGTGTCAAAAAATCAATTATCCCAAAGTTCAGGATTTAGCCCCCTTCGCAAAATCTAGATTGGAGAGGAACCTCAAGGAAATCTGGACTAGGTGGAATCTAGTGAAATAGACATACAAACATCCATACAATCATTTCCATTAATCAATATAACCAAGGAATAATTTGACACAACTTAGCATAAGTTCATTTGATCATTTAATTACATTATCATCAAGCAAATTCCTATAATCATTAAATTCTTCATTCCCACAAAACCTCAGAAAAATCCACCTTAGACGGAAATATCCAAGAATAACAATAGTTTCAAAAAGCTGGGAAAATGAAGGAGGCAAAGAACATTCGGTAAAATCCTGAGGGTGCGGATTCTAGCAAAGTCAATACAATCTTACCGTTAAAGCACAATCTCAGGAGAACAACCAAGCGATAGACAGTAGGAAAATATGGAGGGTGCGGAAATCCACGAGATAGGTAAAATTCCAGATTAAAGGAAATTTATGAAGAACAAAGAGGAAATGGGAAAACTTAGGGAATTCCGGCAGAGATGAAAATTCGTGAACACACCAAAAAACCTGAACACCTACGTTTCTCTTTCCCTCACCCAAATAGATCAAACAATAATGAACTAAGAACCTGGATCTCGAGAATGACTTGAATTCTACCTCCAATGGATCAATCTTAAATTGAAAACTCATCTCTCAGCGAATTGAGAGGGATTGGCTATGCCCTTGGTCGAAAACCCGAAATCTTCTGCCATGAAAGCATGAAACAACTCGAGCAATACTTCTTTGTAGGATGATAGAATGTTCATGGGAAACGTAAGCAAGCTAGCTAAGACAACAACGAAAGGCAAGCCCAAAATAAACACCCAGAAATGGCGCCCGACCAGAATAGGAAATTCTCCAACATAACAAATGTAAAATGCCAAACTAGAGAAGGATGAACCCCAAAAACGCCCAAGAAGCACACACATTCAGTAAGAGAGTATCAATGAATAATATGAAGGCACCCACAATAAATAAATCCAAACCAAAAAGAGAGAGAACATTTACTTACCAAGAGAATAGTGGAAATGACACCAAGGAAGCTGGCAATAAACCTCAAGCACAAGAAAAACATGAATGACACTCAGGAGATCCAAATGCAACACTCAAAGATACTTCCAAACACACAATCCAACAACACACCTCAATCTCAAGCACTCGAAACTCAAATGGAAAATCACTTCCCATAACTCAATATGACACTGCCTAAGAAGTCGTGCAATCACCATTAATGCGATCAACAAGATAGCCTAGACCAAACCCGAGAATCGGACAGAGCAACAGACTTTGGGACAATCTAGACATGATAGACTTCTACGAATGATCAAAATCTCCGGAATCCAACAAAAAGAAGCTGTTACCAAGCTCCAACAAGAAACCGTGACAGTCCGCCTAGTGTGGATTTTCCTTGAAATCGTGAAGAACCCATAATTTACCAAGAACTTAAGGTTCTCAATAAAAATCACTTATCGATCATTCCAACAGGAAAGATGAACATCAAAGCACATGCCCAAGCAAGAAAAATCCAAAAAAAGAAGGGCCAAGACACCTAAAGTGAAATAAAAAAGAGCGAAAAGAGGGTCCCTACTTTTAGTGGGGCGTGTGTGCAAAAACTGCACAACAAATGGCGACTCTACTGGGGAAATGCTGTAGAGCATTTCAAGAACAAACTAGAACCAAGAAACGAGAATCTTTGGTTTAAATCCTTACATTAGGACACCTATGAAAAATGTTTCAGAAACCATGAGCAAGAAGAATTTTTCCTATACCAGGGTCCAAGTGTGTGTATTTGCATTCATTTCCTATTCCATAGGTGCAATGAGAACCAGGGAAAATCTGACCTGGCTACATAAAAGTTCTAACTTCAAAAGAAACCTAGATAGAGCCTCACTACCAGTTAGGCATCCATAGCCCAAGTGAGGTTATCGTTGTGACCCTCCCAAGAATAGCTCTACTGTTAGCCAGAAATCTATAGCCTCGGTAGGGATACTAGGATACTCCTAATAAGGTGAAGGTTATTTTGATTTTCAATACTTTCTTTTTCTCTTTTCTCTTTTAAACATTTTTATAAAACCCTTCCTTCACCTTGCAAGTAATGAAACTTACACTCATGGATGAGGAACATAGTGGCACTAAAGAAGAATATAAGATTTTTCACTAGGCCGAATTACACACGAACCATATACAATTCTAGAATTTTTAATTTTAGTGTGAAAGTGTGAGACCCAAATATCTTCTGAAGTTCATTCAAAACAAGTGACCCTAATTCTAAGTACAAGGGACATCAGATAAAGGAATTCCACAATTTGACTCCGAAAAAAACTGATTAGAGTTTGTAAAAGAAACTTCCAGAACAATCCCAAGTGAATAGCCCATTATATAGATGCAACAGCCCCAAGAGAGCAAGAAACCAAAAGAAAAAACCAAAATGGAAAGAAAAACAAACCAAATAAAACCTACGCTAACCAAAGCAAAAAAAAAACCTACTCTAACTATGTACAAGGATGAGCTGCAAATAACTCAAGATTGGAATTAATGCTTCAGATACTACCCATTGACATGAATTAGGATATCCTCACCAGTGAGGGTTTTCAAGTGAAAAGCATTATCTCCCAGAATTTCTAAAATTTGGTAAGGACCAAGCCACTTTTTATCAAATTTACCATGCTCCCCCTTACGATCATGGGCCTTATCCCAATAGAGAACTAAATTAGATATCCTAAAGGTTTTCACCTTAGCTCTCCTATCAAACCATTTTTTCACTATGCCCTAATGTTTAGCAGAGTTTTATAGGGCTTCATCTCTTTTCTCTTCGAGGTGTAACAACTCAACCAGATGAGCCTCACGTTTATCTTCCTCATTGTAGTATTCATTAATAAAATATAGGGTAGGGATCTTCAATTGGATGGGAAACACAGGTTCCAAACCATAAACTAAGTGATAAGGAGAGGTTCCTATAGATACCTTTTGTCTAGTATGGTCTACTTAGAGAGCGAATCAAAGCTGGGTGTGCCAATCCTAAGGATTTTGTTCTACCAACTTATGGATGACTGTCAAGAGATTCTTATTGGAAGACTCGGCTAGACCATTAGCCTAAGGGTAGTAATTGGATGCAAATTTAATAACAATTCCATGATCAAAGGCCCAATTAGAAAGTTTCAGTGATGCAAATGCAGGACCATTATCACAAACTAAAGATAGAGGACAACCAAAATGATTAATAATACTTGACTCAAGAAAATTGATTACCACATCTAAAGTACATTGTTTACAAGCAAGAGATTTTGTCCATCTATTAAAATAATCAATTATAGTGAGAATATACTGTGGCCTGTAGAAGATGGAGGATTAATTGGACCTATGAAGTCCATTCCCCATAGGGCGAATGGTTTTACCTCTATGATGGGATGAAGTGGAAGAGCTCCATGTTTTTCTTTACTTGTTTTAGTTTGACATATATGACAAGTCCTCAAATGTTGGTGTGCATCCTTGAACAAGGTAGGTCAATAATAGCCTACCCTTAGGATCTTATTGGCAGTGGATGATGCAGAACCATGGCCTATGCCATATCTCTCATGGAATTCAACCATCACTCTGGTAGCTTCTTCTTTCCCCAGACATCTCAGGTATACATCCTCATGATTCTTCTTATACATGATAGCTCCTTTCATCATAAAAATTCCACTCTTCAGGCACAAGGCTCGCCTCTGAACTGCATTAAGGTGATCAGGACATTGTTGATTCAATAAATAATAAATGATTTCATCATACCGATCTCCTGGAGAGACCTCATGCAGATAATAGTGCTGGGCTGTGAGATCAGGACCTGTCTCGGCCATTGTCTTCGTCAATCCTTATCCTCTCACCAATTTAACGGGTTGATTCTCAATATCATATTCTTGTAACATAGTGACCCATTTGGCTCTTCGTTCACCTAACTCATTCTGCATTAGCAACAAATTTATCACAGGATTATACACTATGGAAAAAACCTTATTTCTCAAAATATAGTTCTTGAACTTTTTCACTTCTCTGACCAAAGCATAGGCCTACTTTTCCACATTATGATATTTTAATTCTACATCCTTTAGAGGGCTACTCATGAAGGCTATAGGATGCTCATCGCCTTGATCAGACTTTTGGGTTAACATTCCAGTACAAGAGTGATCAAAAGCGAATGAATATATGTAAAAAGGCTTAGCATAATCTGGACCCACCAACACTGGAGCCTCAACAATAGCTTTCTTAATTTCTATAAAGGTCTCCTTAGCTTCTGCATTCCACTCTACTTTTGATTCTTGTTTCAACATAACATTCAGTGGCTTCACTATCTTTGCAAATTCAATGATAAATTTCCTAACAAAGTTAATCTTCCCAAAGAATGACTTCATTTCTTTCTTACTTGCAGGATGCTAAATATTCAAGATATCATGTATTCATTTAGGATCAATAGCAATACCCTATTCTGAGATAACATAACCTAACAACTTTCCTTTTGTGACTCCAAAAATGCACTTCCTCAAATTAAGTGAAATGCCAAACTCTCTACACCCTTGGAATACTTTACATAAATCTGCTATATGATCACCTCGTTTCTTAGAGAAAACTATCAAGTCATCCATATAAATAATGACACACTTACCAATTATGTCCTTAAAATAAATATCCATAGCTCTCTGCAATGTAGCTCCAACATTGATCAACCCAAAAGGAATTCTTTTGTAAGCAAAAGTTCCCCATTTTGTAGTGAAGGTAGTTTTGAGCCTATCCTCATATTGTAATAGAACTTGGTTGTATCCAGAATACCCATCCAAAAAGGACATCATCTAAGATCCATTGACAATCTGAAGCACTTCATCTAGTGAGCAAACTGGATAGTTATCTTTTTCCGGTGCTCTGTTCAGATTCCTAAAGTCCACACACTGTCTGATTTCTCCATTTTTTTTTCTTACTGGAACCAGATTCACAAACCAAGTTGAATGCCTTACTAGAAATATAATTTGTGCTGATAGAAACTACTGCACTTCCTTCTAAATGATGGGTTATAATAGAGCATTGATTAGTCTTTGTCTCTATCTAAATGGTTTGACATTTGACTTTAAGGGAATGGTGTGTTTAATGATTGAAGTATCATATGTCTTTAAATCTTCATAGTTGTTGATGGTGAAAATGACACAAACAACATTAAAACAAAATATTTCTACTCTATTTCTCTTGAAAAAGAAAGACAACATACAGTAGCCTAACTCGCAAGGTCCTGGTAGTTGGTTCTCAACTGTCTGGTGTCACTCAATCGGTTCATGCAACTATAATGTTCAAGGGGCCTATGCTGGTAACAAAAGATTCAAGCAATGACTCATTTTATCAAACCATTCTTGTAAATAAAGGGGGTTTCAAACAAAGGAAAAAGATAAATCAAAGCATAAACCAGTAAATATGAATCAAATTTATCTAGCATCCGAACATATACCTTCAACAATGAATTTTTTCTAATAGATCACAAAACCAAAGCATGACACAATTTATAGAATAAACTATACCATTGCATGCATCTAAGGTGCTTAATTTAATTCCACTATTCACATATCACAACTATCTCCAAGATTTCAAAAGAACACACATCCATTCATTCCCAAGGTCATAGATCAACAGATTTTAATAACTTCAATTCAATGATAATCTAACAAGATAATCCTTAAATCTGGTTTCTTCTAATGAATTTCATCACATAAGAAACTAGCATGCTTTAGCACAATCACTGGCATTTAGATAGATTATAACTTATCAGCCTTATCAAGTAAAATTCCATTCTAACACCATATTGTGTAAAACTTGTAATTTTATTAACTGTAAAGTATCTAGTAACAATGTATCTCAGTAATCACTACAAAATTCTATCTCCTAATATCAGGTAAGCCAATTCTATTCTCAATTAGCCGACCCTTACAATATGATACCCAAAGGGTATTTATAGACATACAAAAATTCGAACTCCACTTCTATTTTGAGTCCTCCACCCTTTTAGGAACTAAAATTCTCTTGGAAACTTAGATCAATTTGATCTTGAGTTCTTACATTAGACATTCAGTTAAACTGGAGAAAAGAAAATTGAAGAGAAATAACGTCATGCATTTCAAAATTGTCAGTTCTGCATGCAACATGCAAAGAAGAAGAAAGTCATGCATGCAAGAGATCTATGCATGTGAAGCTGGATCTGCAATGAACTCATCGTAACTGGTGAAGACCTGCTGTAATATATCTATTTCTGGCCCATCAACCTAGCTTTCCTCAAACTTTATTTGCTCCAACTCTTCTGCAGCAAACCCTCTCATACCTTTTATCTTTGTCAACTCTCTTCTAGCAGCTTTTATTTCTTCTTTGACATCCATTAGTCGATCTATCATCAGATCTTCTCCATCATCTCCTTTCTGCATGAGTCCTCTAAATCTTTCATCCCATTTCTCTTTGATCTGACTCAAAGGCATGCCTTCCTTGGTTAATACATTGACATTTACTATGATAGCAATGACTGCTTCCAGCTCCTCAAACTGTTCAGTCAGATTATTAACAGCCTCTTGAACCTCATTCCTATGTTTACCCAAGAAATATTCTCTGAATCAGAGTATACAAGAGCTTTTTCTAACAAAATATTTATTATCTTCCTCAAGTATTGACTATTCAAGAAGAGTAGTTAAAGGCAATGTATTAACCTTCTCCAATTTTTAACTATACTCTTTATGCTCCTCTTCTTGTTTCTCCAATGCTTCAATATATAGATGCATTTCTCTTATTAACTCTTTAGTGCCTTTGTAAAATTCAAAACCCTCAACCAAAACTTCACCTACTTCTCGATTCAACTTGTCTATCCATTTGTCTACCATCTCCGCTTTGCCTCTTACCTGCACCAAATCATCTACCTCCTTTTTTCTTAACAAAATTGGAGTCTCAATGGCCGTTACTTGTTGTGATCTCAGAGAGGAGACACTTTTCAAAAATGAATGTAATTGATCCAACTGAGCCTTAAGCTCATCCTTTTGTTTATCTTTTAACATTCTTGACCTAGTTGTTGAAGCCACCACATCAATTAGGTTCATCTGCTGATTCCTAGTGGGCCTTCCCAAGTTGATAGTACTCAACTGATAATCTGTTAGTTGCATGTCCCATACCTCCTTTTCTATCATTGGTATGGCACACTCAGAAAAAATCTCTCCTTTGTCCATGAGTATGGTAGAGTGTAGGATCTTGGCCTTCTTTTTAGGCCTCTCTTGTTCAATCTCCTTCATCATATCCTCCCAATTGAGAGGTTGTGAAGGTGTTACTGCCCTCTTCTGTAGGTCCAATTTTAACCAAGTGGGAGCACATTTGTTATGCCTTACATAACCACCCCATCTTTTTCCTTGGTCAAAATGGGTCCCCCTTTGTTTATTTTTATCTCTTGTTGTTTTTCAAACAAAGTCTGGAGTCTTTTGCTTTAAGCACTTTGTTTATTTTGGTTTAGTCTGTCGAAATCGGAGTCAGAACCAAATCGAGTTCTGAAACTTCAATCGGAACTCATTCCAGGCCCCATCCCAATAGTCTTTCTTTTGGCCTTTTTTTTTGTCTTCATCAGAGTCGGAACCAGAGTGGGCGTTAAGTTTGCATTTATTGAAAATTGAAAAATCAAAATCCATCCCGTCTCCACCTCTGCTTTTTGAATCTTTTGTTACCAACATAGGCCCCTTGAACATTACAGTTGCATGAACCAATTGAGTGACACCAAACAGTTGAGAACCAACTACCAGGACCTTGGGAGTTAGGCTACTATATGTTGTCTTTATTTTTTAGGAGAAATAGAGTAGAAATATTCTGTTTTAACGTTGTTTGTGTCATTTTCACCATCAACAAAAATTGGTGCTAGAAGGAGGGCCTGAAAAGACAAGCTGGCTTGCATAGTGTCTTTCTCATCGAAGAAATATGGAAGGATTTTGAAATCCTCTACTGACCTTGAACCTTTACAAGAATTACAAACCCCGGTAAGACCTAGATCCCAAGCTCGTAGGGTTTTAATACCTACATTGTCACCACCGCTCACTCCACCTGGATTTCCACCAAATCCACCTATGCCATCACCAATTCAACGTACATCACCACCTCCAATTAGGCCTGTATTGCCACCAATTCAGCCTATACTTGCTCAACCAATCCCACCAATGGCTTATTTTGTGAACAATCCCTCTCCGTTAGGGACTATTCCTAGGGGATTCCATGATTTACCAAAGAACCGAGAGAAGTTCTATCCTAAATACATGCATGGCGAAGCAAGAAGCATTGAGGACCATATACAAGCATTCAAAGATGCTTGCACACGAGCTCAAGTTGCTCATCAAGATGTGGTATGTAGATTATTTCCCTACTATTTAGGAGATATGGCATATAATTGGTATCTAAATCTTACCTAGGGATCTTTTCTGGGTTGGACAGATGTAGAAAATGCTTTTATTAATCAATTTAGGGTTTATGTAGACCCTGCCATATTATATCACCAGTTTGCCACCATAAGAAAGGAACATCATGAACCACTGCCATTGTTCAACACTAGGTTCCAAATTATGTATCGTAGGCTACAAGAGCCTTACTTAGTGCAAGAGGCTATGGCCATACAGGTGTATCTAAGAGTTGTTGATCCTTTGATTGGCCTGTTCTTGCAAAGAACTTATCAACCTAATGAGATTGACTCTCTGTCTAAAATTTATCATATGGGTATCAAATTGCAACAACAGATAAGTCTGCAATCTGGAGGTTTAGGAGCGACTCTTCCTCCCATGAATTATCAGATGCCTAATCGACCCTTACACAACACTATCCCAAGGATGTCTTATTCCCAATATGGACCTACATCTGAGTTGCAAGCTCCACCTACTGTGCCTTTCTTCAACAATGGCATGCAAGATCACTCCCATCAACCACAACAAATAGGAGGATCAACCCATGTCCTTTCCCCATCCATAGTCCAGAATGTCCAAAATGAACAAACTGTTCAATTGACTAGTGAGGTAGAGACTCTCAAAAAGACTCTATCTCAGATGTCTAATGACATGGTATAGCTTAGGCAAATCCCTCCTCTTGACCAAAACCAAAATTATAACAATCAGGGAGGTTATAACACTCAGGGAAACTACTCCAATCAAAACCAAAATCAAAACACCGATCTAAATTTCTAGAATCAGAACTCCTCAAATCAAAATTATCAAAATCAAAACAAAGGATACAATCAGAGGTTTAATAACAACAACAACAACAACAATAGGTAGTGGAATACTCGGCCTAACAATGGGGGAGTTCCCCATAACTATCAATCAGGTGAGGAGAGACCACATATTGCTAATGTTGCTGACCTCAATTTCATGACTAATTGGTGCAGGCTACATGATATTGCAGCACATTCTCAGGTCAATTGCCTAGAAATGGAGAAAATTGTGAAAATTGCACAGGTTGATTCCCATCCTCCAGCAGGAAATTCCAATCAAGATAATGGGCCAATTAGTACTGCAATGACTTATGAGACTATTGAAGAGAAGTATTAGTTTCCTATGCAAGGGGATAATGAGCCAGAGGAAGACATATATGATGCTCAAACTTTTCAGTCCAAAGGAGGTCACTTTCTGAGAAATCAGAATAAGGGCCCATTCACTACATCTACACCCCCAAACAACATGGTCCCACCAAATCAAAATGCAGATAACAATCCACCCCCACCAAAGGGACCTTCTAATCTTTAGAATAGAGCCAATTTTCCTCCTTTTCCTAAGTATCAAGTTAGGAATGATTCATAATTTGACTTTGTTGCAGAATTATAGACAGAAGACATCCTTGTCATTTTTTGACATCATGAAGTGGTGCCTAGCTCAGCGTGAGGTGGTATTGAAAGCTTTGGAGGAGGCAAATCACTTAAAGGGAAAAGGTAAAGTGACTCCAACAAAGGAAACAAATCCAGTTATGTATAAAGGTAAGACCAGTACCCCACCTTTTCTTTTAAGTCTAAGGATCTTTGAAAAGAATTTACACAATTATTTATTAGACTTTGGAGCATCAAGAAATGTCATGCCTTTTTTGACATGTAAAAAGTTAGGAATAAGTCCTATCACAACCAATAAAAAGGTGATTCAGTTGGATAAAACTGAAGTCAATGTTGTAGGTGAGTTGAAGAACATGCATGTATAAGTAGGATTAGATCCAAGGATCTAGACATATATAGATATCCAAGTTGCTGATATCCCAGAAACATATGGTATGCTCCTAAGTTGAGAGCTAATGAAAAGTATAGGGGGATATCTATCCTTGGATTTCTCTCACATGTGGTTACCATGGAAAGGAGTTGCAACACAGATAAGAATTGAAGGTGAACCTAGAATCAAGCATATGATTACAAAATATGATGCTTCAAATGAAGTGGCATATTTTGAGACTGAGATAGGTTTTTACAAACAAGAGGAAGTTCTTACATTCTCTGTAGTTAGTCTTGAGGATATGTTTCCCTTAGATCATAGTGACTTGATGATCTGCATTAACCAACAGGTTCTAATAAGGAAATTGCAATAGGATAGGCTGGTTTTGGGAGAAGAAACTGATTTGAGTAGTTTGTTACTTCCTAATTGGTGTAGGATTCACTATCATAATCATTCAGAGTTAACATGTCATTCATGCCTGGATATTCTAAGTCATGTAGATCAGCCTCAACAGGTGTGTCAAGAGAAACAAGCCTAGACTCCCACCAATGATTTTTCTTTCCAAGTTAAGGATACAACTATTCTTACACGGGCTACTCTTTCTCAACAAGAAGGTTCTTCACTAGAAGAACAAACTCAGGTTGTATATTCTGAAATTCAAGAAGAGATTAAGGTATCCTAGTGCCTATTTGAAACACCTACCCTAGATACTTTTCCCATACCCAGGGTATTGATGAGAAATGAGTTGGATTGCAACTTAACCCAATAGGGTGTTCAGGAAGTAGTTGTTGAGAAAATTGAGAACATGGAAAAATCTTTAACTGAACTTTGTCCCAAATTAAATTCTGAGAAATAGAAAAAGTCTGAGCCACCACACATTTTAAGTGAGTCATCCCCTGTTACTTCTAAAAAGAAAGAGCTCCCAGCCAAAGATCAATTATGGACTCTTAAATTTGATGGTTCTAAATCTAAAGCAGGAAGTGGAGCAGCGATTGAACTAACTAATCCAAAAGGAAAGACTTATTTTGCTTCTTATAGATTACAATTTGGTTGCACAAACAATGTGGCAGAGTACAAAGCACCTGCTTGGGGTCTTATGTTTGCTCATAAGAAAAAGGTTATTGCTCTCACAGTGATGGGAGATTGTGAGGTGATTGTGAAATAGGTACGTAGCCAATACACATGCCATAACAAAAGATTGGTTGCATATAGAAAGAGGGTTTGGAATTTAATTGAAGATTTTGATGCCTTTGGGATTACTCTCATCCCAAGGGATGCTAATAAAATTGCAGATGCTCTTGTTGTTGCTGCTAGTACATTAGAGCCTATGCAAGACTCAAATCTTAAGAGGTTTTCAATTGAGTTGATTTCAGTTCTAGCTATTCCTGATAATGATAGGCATTTTCAGGTATTTAATGATGATCAACATATATTGGCCTTTTTGGAAAATTTTGATGTTTTTGAAGGACAAATAATTGATGAATCTGAAAGAGATCAGGGGAATTGGGATCCGGAGAATGAAAATCCAAAATGGATATTGGATTTAAAGAGCAATAACATCCCAAAAGGGATGATAGCATTGGAAAGAATATTTGATTTAGATCCACAAGCTTATCAGAGAGTGCCTACAATGAGTGATGGAGGTAAGTATGAATCTATTAATTTAACTCACTCAGGCCCTAAGAGAAATGTTCTTATAGGAAAGACTTGGCCTCAAGAAATTAAGGATGAGATAATCAAAGTTTTGAAACAAAATATTGAGGCTATCGCTTGGAGTTATGATGACTTGAAAACTTTTGACACTTCAATGATTACTCATACCATCCCTCTCAAACTAGATGCTAAGCTGTTTCACCAAAAGCAATGCCCAGTCAATGCTATAATTGAACCTCTGATCCAGAAAGAAGTACAAAATAGTTTAGCTACCAGAATAATCTTTCCAGTTAGACACTCTACCTCGGTAGCCAATTTGGTTCCTGTAAGGAAGAAGAATGGTGAAATTAGATTATGTGTGGATTTCAGGAATTTAAACAAGGCTTCTGAGAAGGACAACTATCCATTACCTTCCCTTGATGAAGTATTGCAAAAGGTTAATGGATTTGAGATGATGTTATTCTTGGATGGGTATTTTGGATAAAATCAAGTACTTGTTAGTCATGAAGATAGGATGAAGACCGCTTTTACTACTAAATGGGGCACCTTTGCCTACAGAAGGATGCCTTTTGGTCTTATCAATTCAGGAGCTACTTTCCAAAGAGCAATGGATGTAGCTTTTAAAGATATGATAGGAAAATATATAATAATTTATGTAGATGATTTGACCATCTTCTCTAAGAATAGAGAAGATCATGCTACGAACCTAGAAAAGGTTCTAATGAAATGTATAAGTTATCGCGTCTCTCTTAACCCAAAGAAATGTATATTTGGAGTCTCTGAAGGGAAGCTCTTGGGTCACATTATTTCTGAGGAGGGGATATCTATAGATCCTAATAGAGTAGAGGCCATCTTGAAACTGAAAAAGCCAGGTAGCAAGAAGGAAATGAGATATTTCTTTGGAAGGATCAATTTTGTTAGGAAGTTTATAACAGGGTTTGCAGAGATTGTCAAACCCCTCAATGAAATGATGAAGAAGGATGTGAAAATTGAGTGGAGTGAAGAGGCTAAGTCTGATTTCATGCAGATTAAATAATCTATATTTGAGGCACCTGTTTTAACAAGTCTAGATTATCTAAAACCCTTCTACATTTATTATTTTGCTTCTAAAAATTCATGTGCAGCAATTTTAACATAGAGAAGAGAAGAGAATGAGGAGAGAACGATTGCTTTTATGAGCTCTCCATTTAAGAATACAGAAGTAAGGTATTCACGATTAGAAAAACAAGCCTTTGCATTGGTACAAGAAGTGAAGAAGTTCATACATTATATAATTCGAAGTCAAGTAATGGACATAGTTCCAGATCTAGCTATGAAGTCTCTTCTAATGCAAAGTGAATTAGAGGACCGAAAAGGAAAATGGATGGAAATCCTACAAGAGTTTGACTTATAAATTCACCCAATCAAGCTTGCTCGAGGACAAGGATTGTCAAAAGCAATGGTTGAAGTAGACATAAATATTACTTGCCAATAGTACATGGTTCAATCATTCAAAAAGAATCCCTGGTATATAGATTTAATCTTCTTCCTCCTTAATAAGAAATGTCCAGAATGAATGAATGCTACTCAAAGGAGAGCATTGAGGATGAAGAGTGCTCATTATATGCTCAAAGGGGGATCCATTTACAAAAATAATTTTCAAGGAATTTACCTACACTGTTTGGATCAGCAAGAAGCAAAGCATGCTATTTCTGAGTTTCATGGGAGGCATGGAAGAGGGCATGGGTCTGATAATGCTTTGGCTCATCAGATTTTAAGATTAGGCTATTATTGGCCTTATGTGTTTAGAGATACACATCAGCACTATAGGACTTGTCATGTATGCCAAACTTCTGCATCTAGAGAAAGAAATGCTATAATGCCCTTGCAACCGGTATATGAGGTAAGGCCATTTGCTCAATGGGCACTTTATTTTGTAGGTGTAATTAATCCAAATTCATCTTGACTGCAATGGATTACTGCACACATTGGACGAAGGCACAACCTTACATGAATAGCACCACAGAGGTGGTCATCAAGTTTCTGACTGAGAACATCACAACCAGGTTTGGAGTTCCATTTGCTTTGGTATGTGATAACGGTCTTGCTTTTTCTTCTGCTGAGTTTATTTCATGGGTCTATGAACATAAAATTGTGTTGAAGTATTCTTCCAACTACTAGCCTTAGGGGAATGGAGTGGTTGAGCCCACAAATAAGAACTTGTTGGAAGTTATAAGGAAGTTGTTAGAAAGTAACCCTAGGGACTGACACACCTAGTTGAGATTTGCCTTATGGCTAGATCGAACTAGAAGCAAAGCAACCCTAGGGAATTCACCTTTTAAGTTAGTTCATGGCCAAGTTCCAATCTTCCCCATTCATTTGCAAATACCAGTTCTAAAGTTTATGCAGGATTTTTACTCCAAGGATGATAGGATTGAGGTTAGACTACTTAATTTGTTAAATATGGAAGAGCAAAGAGATGCTGCTTTGCAGCAATTCTCTAAGCATCAGGCTGTTGTCAAACGCTGGTTTGATAAAAGAGCCAAAATAAAGGCCTTTAGAATATCAGATCTTGTGTTATTATGGGATAAAGCTAGAGAAAAAAAAGGAGATCACCAGAAGTTTGATAGAATTTGGTTAGGTCCTTATCAGGTAGCTGAAATATTAGGTGATAATGCTTTTCGTTTGAGTACCTTAACGGGAGAGCCTGTTCCATTACCAGTTAATGGTTAGTTTCTCAAGCATTATTTTGGGGCCTAAAGGATCTGATGTTTAAAAAGAAAATGTATTATACTGTATCATATGTAATTAGGTTTCCTGTTTAGTTTGCTTTTTAGTTTTTTGTGTTTTTTTTGTTTTATTTTGTTTGGTCTTGTTTCGTTCGGGATCTTCTTTTTGTTCATTTCAAATTAAGGGGTTGTTATTCAAAGTATACTATTGGTACTAGGAGAGAAATTAGTTTAGGTATTTTCATTATCATCATTGAAAAGGATTTCGTTCTGAAACTTATGTGTTATGACCATTCTAGTTTGGGTTGGAAAAGTTATTTAAGGATAGAAGATATATTGTGAATATCTCATGAATTGTGATCAAAGATCTGCCACCAAATTAGGAAAACATCTGCATGAGTAAGTACCTATTTGTTCTAGAATGGCTCTACCCTTTGATTCAAGTGAAAAATCCGATTCCAAGGCTATCATGAAATCCATTGTAGTTCTCAAGCCACATTCTAGATTCATTGAATCTAAGTATTGAGAAAGATGCATAAAAGAATTTCCACAAGTGAAGTAAATAGAAAGAAAAAAAGAAAGAAAGAAATGGAAAACTCAATATCAAGTGGGTAATCAAGTATTTCTATCAGGGCTATGGACACCTGGTTGGTAGTAGAGAAATACTTTGAGAGAATTAGAGGTATCTCCATCAGGGCTATGGACACCAGTCTGGCAGCGAAGCAATTCCTAGGATTTTACTGCATGATAGTTAAAGGACTCAACCTATTTAGCTTGAATCTTTAGGTATAGTTGTTCACAAATAGAGAAAGTATCTACAAAGAATGATGCACAATATATGCACACACTCAGATTCAGAAATAACTCATGAGCACATACATCTAAAATTCTAGCTCGAATTTATCCTACATATATCTGATCTTATTCAAGTTAAAGTGTTTATAAGCCAAGTAGTTTTTGGATGACTGAAATTTTCTTTAGGTATCTTGAAAATGGGTAAACCATTTTTCCAGCCGAGTTGCCATTTGTTATGCCTTGCATAACCACCCCATCTTTTTCCTTGGTCAAAATGGGTTCCCCTCTATTTATGTTTATCTCTTGTCATTTTTCAAATAAAGTCTGGAGTCTTTTGCTTTCAGCACTTTGTTTATTTTGGTTTAGTCTGTCAGAATCAGAGCCGGAACCAACTCGGGTTCTGAAACTTCAATCAAAACTCATTCTGGGCCCCATCCCGATAGTCTTTCTTTTGGCCTTTTTTTTTTGTCTTCATCAGAGCCAGAACCAGAGTGGGCGTTAAGTTGGCGTTTATTGAAAATTGCAAAATCAAAATCCATTCCATCTCCACCTCTGCGTTTTGAATCTTTTGTTACCAGCATAGGCCCCTTGAACATTATAGTTGCATGAACTAATTGAGTGACACTAGACATTTGAGAACCAACTACCAAGACCTTGGGAGTTAGGCTACTATATGTTATCTTTCTTTTTCAGGAGAAATAGAGTAGAAAGACAACATATAGTACCCTAACTCCCAAGGTCCTCGTAGTTGGTTTTCAACTGTCTGGTGTCACTCAATCAGTTCATGCAACTGTAATGTTCAAGGGGTGTGTGTTGGTAACAAAAGATTCAAAAAGCGGAGGTGGAGACGGGATGGATTTTGATTTTGCAATTTTCAATAAATGCCAACTTAATGCCCACTTTGGTTCCGGGTCTGATGAAGACAAAAAAAAAGGCCAAAAGAAAGACTATTGGGATGGGGCCGGGAATGAGTTTTGATTGAAGTTTCAGAACTCGATTTGGTTTTGGTTCTGATTTCGACA
This sequence comes from Sequoiadendron giganteum, assembly GCA_007115665.2. Classification (NCBI taxonomy): domain Eukaryota; kingdom Viridiplantae; phylum Streptophyta; class Pinopsida; order Cupressales; family Cupressaceae; genus Sequoiadendron; species Sequoiadendron giganteum. The sequence goes on from VCHN02000014.1 coordinate 98,592,348, forward strand.
GACTAAACCAAAATAAACAAAGTGCTTACAGAAAAAGACTCTAGACGTTGTTTGAAAACCAACAAGAGATAAAAATAAACAAAGGGGGACCCATTTTGACCAAGGAAAAAGATGGGGTGGCTATGTAAGGCATAACAAATGTGCTCCCACTTGGTTAAAACTGGACGTATAGAAGAGGGCAGTAACACCTTCACAACCTCTCAATTGGGAGGATATGATGAAGGAGATTGAACAAGAGAGGCCTATAAAGAAGGCCAAGATCCTACACTCTACCATACTCATGGACAAAGGAGAGATTGTTGCTGAGTGTGCCATACCAATGAAAGAAAAGGAGGTAGGGGACATGCAGCTAATAGATTATCAGTTGAGTACTGACAACTTGGGACGGCCCACTAGGAATCAACAGATGAACCTAATTGATGTGGTGGCTTCAACAACTAAGTCAAGAATGTTAAAAGATAAACAAAAGAAGGATGAGCTTAAGGCTCAGTTGGATCAATTACATTCATTTTTGAAAAGTGTCTCCTCTCTGAGATCACAACAAGTAACGGCCATTGAGACTCCAATTTTGTTAAGCAAAAAGGAGGTAGATGATTTGGTGCAGGTAAGAGGCAAAGCGGAGATGGTAGACAGATGGAGAGACAAGTTGAATCAAGAAGTAAGTGAAGTTTAGGTTGAGGGTTTTGAAGTTTACAAAGGCACTGAAGAGTTAATAAGAGAAATGCATCTATATATTGAAGCATTGGAGAAAGAAGAAGAGGAGTATAAAGAGTATAATCAGAAATTGGAGAAAGTTAATACATTGCCTTTAACTACTCTTCTTGAACAGTCAATACTTGAGGAAGATAATAAATATTTTGTTAGAAAAAGCTCTCGTATACTCTGATTCAGAGTAGATTTCTTGTGTAAACATAGGAATGAGGTTCAAGAGGCTGTTAATAATATGACTGAACAATTTGCAGAGCTGGAAGCAGTCATCCCTATCATAGTAGATGTCAATGTATTAACTAAGGAAGGCATGCCTTTTAGTCAGATCAAAGAGAAATGGGATGAAATATTTAGAGGACTCATGCAAAAAGGAGATGATGGAGAAGATCTGATGATAGATCGACTAATGGATGTCAAAGAAGAAATAAAAGCTACTAGAAGAGAGTTGACAAAGATAAAAGGTATGAGAGGGTTTGCTGAAGAAGAGTTGGAGTGAATTAAGTTTGAGGATAGCTGGGTTCATGGGCCAAAAATAGATATATTACAGCAAGTATTTGCCAGTTATGATGAGTTCATTGCAGATCCAACTTCACATGCATAGATCTCTTGCATGCATGAATTTCTTCTTCTTTGCATGTTGCATGCAACACTGACAGTTTTGAAGCTCATGACCTTATTTCTCTTCTATTTTCTTTTCTCCAGTTTAACTGAATGTCTAATGTAAGAAATCAAGATCAAATTGATCTAAGTTTCCAAGAGAATTTTAGTTCCTAAAAGGGTGGAGGACTCAAAATAGAAGTGGAGTTCAAATTTTTTTATTTCTATAAATACCCTTTGGGTATCATATTGTAAGGGTCGGCTAATTGAGAATAGAATTGGTTTACCTGATATTAGGAGATAGAATTTTGTAGTGATTACTGAGATACATTGTTACTAGATACTTTACAGTTAATAAAATTACAAGTTTTACGTTATATGGTGTTAGAATGGAGTTTTACTTGATAAGGCTGATAAGTTATAATCTATTTGAATGCTAGTGATTGTGGTGAAGCATGCTAGTTTCTTATGTGATGAAACTCATTAGAAGAAACTAGATTTAAGGATTATCTTGTTAGATTATCATTGAATTAAAGTTATTAAAATCTATTGATCTATGACCTTAGCAATGAATGGATGTGTGTTCTTTTGAAATCTTGGAGATAGTAGTGATATGCGAATAGTGGTATTAAATTAAGCTTCTTAGATTCATGCAATGGTATAGTTTATTCTGTAAATTGTGTCATGCTTTGGTTTTGTGATCTATTAGAAAACATTCATTGTTGAAGGTATATGTCCAGATGCTAGATAAATTGATTCATATTTACTGGTTTACCCTTTGATCTATCTTTTCTTTTGTTTGAAACCACCTTTATTTACAAGAATAGTTTGATAAAATGAGTCATTGCTTGAATCTTTTGTTACCAACACAAGCCCCTTGAACATTACAGTTGTATGAACTGATTGAGTGACACCAGACAGTTGAGAACCAACTACCAAGACCTTGGGAGTTAGGCTACTATATGTTGTCTTTCTTTTTCAGGAGAAATAGAGTAGAAATATTTTGTTTTAACGTTGTTTGTGTCATTTTCACCATCAACAATAGCTTCAGGCTATCACATCATGATATGTGTGCAAGGTGTCAATAATCCCTTTTCTTTCCTCTAGAGTACATACCTTACCAAGAAAAATGTTCTTCATGTTGTCTGGTGTCCCCATATTGTATGTTTCACACTGATTGTTGAGAGATTCCCTCTTTACTTGTTGTTCCCGATCTCTTATTTTATCCGAATCAAAAATACATTCAAGTTGCAGAATACCCCTTGGGATAGTGTTGGTCTTTAGGTTATTGATTCCTCCCAAGTCTATTTCGGCCCCACGAGACTCTATCTCATCAATGAATTGAGAGGCAAAAACATCGTAACTTGTAATAAAATCCAAAATATGCTTATCATCTTCAAATACCTGAAAATTAGTAATCTTGTTAGGTACTAGAGGTACTTGAGTGAGTTCAACTCTAAATTTTTTTAATCCTGACAGTGATAAAGGTTGCAATGTACTAGCAGCTTGTGCCAGAGAGTCTGCAACTTTATTCCTAATTCAAGGGATCAACTGGATGTTATTACAATCAAATCCCTCAATGAGATCCCACACTCTATGCCTATATTTAGTCATTCTCCTATCATGGCATGAATATTGTTTCCTTACCTGTTTGACTACTAGTTCAGAGTCTCCAAAGACCTATAATATCTTAACAATCTTGCTTGATGCCATTAACATGCCATGGATCAAAGCTTCATATTCAACAACATTATTAGTACATTGAAATTGGAGTCTCTGAGAAGAAAAATAGCTCTTACCTTTAGGAATGATCAACTCAAACCTTGCTCCAACACCCTGCTTAGATTTTGACCCATCAAATCTCAATGTCCAGCAACCATCAAGCTTTGGTTGTTTTAATTCATCTTTCATTTTACTGCAAATAGGGGGCTTCTTATGAAGAATCGGGCTTTTACCCTTACCATTATCTAACTCCTTTTATATATTGAATCTTGTAAGTGTATAATAAGTGAATAAGCACAAAAGACACTTCTTAATAAGACATTATAGCAATGATTAAACAAATTGAATCAATTCAAAACAGTAATGAATTGAAAGCATCATATTGTTCTCTATCCTCGAAGATTTATTAAATCTAAATTGCTCTCAGATTGTTTAAGCAAATAAGATTGTTAAAATGACAATTCAAAGAATGAGATGATGATAATGCAAATGTTAAATGATAAATCAATTAAACTGGCATGATATAGAAATGAAACAGATAATTGCAGCTACAGGAGGCATCCATGGTTGAAAACTTGATTGCTTGATGCTTGATGTGTGAATGCTTGATGCTTGATGCATGAATTCCTGCAGATTAAGAGTGCAAAATCTTGATTATCTGGATCTTTTTCTTGGTTCAATGAGACTTTATTTATAGATTTCCTAGCTGTAGAAATGCATAAGGAAAGCTTTGAGAGGCTTGGATTCAATCTGGAGAATTGAATGGCGAGAGATGGAGGAGATTGAGAGAAAAATGGAGATTGTCTCTACCCATGAAAACACCAGGCAAGAGAAGAGGAAATATTGATGGAGGAGGATTGAGAGAAGATTTTGGAATTTGTCTCCAATTTGTCTCCAAAACTTCCCGTGAAGTTTCAATCAATTAATTGTGACATATTTTAGACATGATTTAGACATAGGAAATCTAATTCATTTTTGAGGAAATGTAGATTGGAATATTCCTTATGCTCTAATTTAAATATTTTTGATTTATTTAAATTAGGAAAAGGGAGATAAATAATTTAATATAACAAACTATAGGATAGTTGTTTATTAAATTAAACAGAAGAATATTTCAATTAATCAATAAAGTGTTTTGATCTTTATTTAATTAATTTAGAATCGATGTGATAGATTGAAACAGGGATTTAATAATTAAATCAAACAAAGTATTTAATTTTGTTTATTTAATTAAGATGAATATTAAATGTGAACTATATAAATAAATATTTCTATTTATTCAAATAGTAGAGGAATTTATAATAATTAATCAAATAATTTGTATTTAATTAATCGGATGCTCTCGACCAATTTTAGGTGTATACAAATCTAATAGGTGGGAATAGGTTAAGACATTTCTATATCTGCTCCACAACAGTCTGACATAAGTCACACTCCAACTCAGAGTGAGGAGCATGATTGACTCTACACCAATTGGGGAGTAATAATTCTTTAAAATTCATACTTCCTCCCAGCTGAATCTGATTCTAAATACATCTCTAGATGAATTCTTGAAAGTTATCCAACAAACTGAGCTACTTGTCCTCCTTGTTATCCAACAAACTAAGCTACTTGTCCTCCTTGTTATCCATTTCATCTGCTTGTTTAGTCCTTTTTCCAGAACCACTGATCTCTGATATGAATTCATCTAAGGGACCCTGCAACTTAAAGACCTCTTCATTCTCTAAGGCTGGTGCAGCCAACACATAATTCCCCATGCCAACCTCTGACACCAATAGCTCATTAGAAATATTCTGGTATTTAGTGATCACATACTTCATTCTGTGTTCTCTTTCAATTCTGATATGATTTGGAACTCCTTTTCCATGGTAGCCACATGTGAGAATGTTTTGTAGATGTATATCCATTCAGTGCCTTGGTGAAATCCTGGCCAAAAATCAAACCATAAGTATTAGGAATATCAGTAACCTGAATGTTGATCACCTGCTGCACCCTAGGATCTAATGCAAGTTGTGTGGGGATCATGTTCAATTGTCCTACTACACTTACCTTTATTTTTTCCAATTGAGTGACCTTCTTTTGAGAGGCTATAGGGGTAATACCCAATTCTTTACAAACAACAAAAGGAATAACATTTGTAGATTCTCCTGAATCTAGAAGACAATCATACAGATTTTTCCCAAAGATACAAACAAAAATCAAGAAAGGAGGGGTTTCCATCTTGCTTGAAATAAACTCAACTGGGTGTCAGCTTGTGCAACTTAAACCTTATCTTTATCTCTCCCTTTGTCTATAGGTGGAACTTGACCTCTAGATTCCTGTGAACTAGAAGAACTGGCACAACCTCATTCGCAGTTACTCCTTGTGGTGTTGTATTCGAGCTAAATGACCCCAAAACTACATTTCTAATAGCAGGGACTCTTAATAACTCAAAAGAAGAAAGACTTACCTTTAATTTCTTGAATTATCTAGTCACATATTCACCTAGTTGCTCCACATTCATATCAGCATGGGTTTCCTTGTAGCCATTAGCCTGTCTGTCCTTTGAAACTTCAGCATTGTTTCCCTTTGACAAGTAGTGTGCTGGCACATGAGGATAAGGTGGATTATTCCTAGCTTGTGGATTTGGTGGAGTAGTAAATTTTTTAGGAGGGATGGAAGTGGTAAAAGGACCTCCATCTTGTGGACTCCTATTAGGCCTATTACTCAAATCATATTTCTTTGCTAGTTGCTAGAACATCTGAACTTCCTCAACACCAACTTCTTCCTCATCCAAAGGACCATTATCATTCTCATTTTTTTTCATTAAAAATCTGAGAGATTTCATCTTCATTTAACACCTGCTCTGCCTCATTATCCAGGTCACTGGACTCTTCTTCTGATTTATTTTCCCCACCTTTTGCGAATGGGGCATGATTAACTACCAGCATTGGAGAATCATAGGGATTTGAGGGCACAATCTCCTAACTACTGGAATTATTCTCAACTTCATACTGGAAGATGGAAGCAGCAGTATGATACTCAATGCAATCTAACTCACAATGTTGGCTTGTCTTATGGAGTCTAAACGATCTAGACAAAGTTGCCTCTACCAAATATACACCACTTGGAAGCTTCTCCTGAGTAGAAGGCTGATCCAATCGGGTAGGGACCCCTCCATTATTAGGTCCAATATTCCATGACCTATTCTACCTAGGTGGTTGGCCTCTATCAAATCCTTGTCCTCTGTCATAATTTTGATTTCGTCAAAATACTGCCCTCTTTCAAAGTTTTGTCCTCTATCAAAGTTCTTGTTATCTTTGTTGTAATTAGACTGCATGTTCTTTTGAGCAGCTTGAAGTTGGATATTTTGATTTCTACAATAAGTCACCTCCATATTTAGTTTTTGCACCTACTTAGATAACTCATCCAGCCGCTCCTTATCTAGACCATTAGGCGGTGTTGAATTCATATTAACAAGAGGGTATCCAGGTACTCGTCCAGAACCAACAACCTAATTCAAAAACTTTTTAATTTTGCAAATATGTGGGGTAACCAACCTACTATTAATGAAGGTTTTGATTGGCCCTTTGCTGAGGATAAGAGGTCATAGGCTGAGCTTGATTTATTGGAGGACCTAGATGAGGGACCAAAGGCAATGGGGGTATTGGATTCATTATGGGAACATGATTAGTGAAAGCCTGGTTGAGAGCTTGTACTTGTCCAAGGTGAGTAGCAGGTCCTAAGGATAGCAAAGGTCCTGATAAATGCTACCTCAAATCCATGATGACCTTAACAGCCTCAGCATATGCAGTGAGCAAAGTAGTCGGCGGATTAGTCCTTTGCTTAAGGAAGGTGGCTGTAAGGGTGTCTAGGGCTTCAAGGTAAACCTCTAGGGTAGTGTCTTCATTTCCACAATAAGGTGCCTGAAGTTTGGTGTATGTTTGGTGGAACCTATTGTTGAATGATCCTATAGTCTCACAAATCTCCCTCTTAACTCCATTAAACTGTAGGTATAGCTCATTAGCACTAATGAGAATCTTAAACTTCTACTGAAATGTAGTCTCTAGTTTGGTCCAATTATGGATGGAAGCAGTAGGTAAGTGATTATACCAATAAAAATCCTATTCTCCAAGGGAATAAGGGAAAATACTACATGCTACATCCTCATGATTTATTCCTCTATCCCTTAAACAATTTTGGAAAATTCGGATATGCTCTTCGGCTGTCCTATTGGGATCATGAGTATGGAACTTAGAGAAAAAATTCTCAAGATTTTTGGGCATGACATTGTAATTATCAAAAATCAATGGAGATGAGTTGTTGGGAAGGAAAGCCATTGGTGGAGGTGGGGGTGGTAATGGCTGATTTATGGCTAGTTGGGGCTACGGAGTAGGAATTCTTTTAGAATCATATGATGATGAGGATAATGGGGATGATGGGAGTGGCTGAGTGAATGAGGATTCTTCCCCTCTTTTGGTCCTTCTTGACCTAGTAGGGGCTTGCAATTCTTGAAATTTCTCTTCTCCTTGAGTAGATCTAGTTCTTCTTCTGAGCCTCTCAGGAGAAATAGTGTTTAGAAAATGCTCCAGCTTGCTTATCCAAAGCCCTCCTACTAGCGCCAATCTGTTGATGGTGTTTTTTGCACAACAACAACTCAGACAGAATATGATATCCTATCTCTCTTGAAAGGTAAATCTCTATGGGAAAAGAGATAACCCCAAGGTCTCTAATGTCAGGTCTTGACAAAGCAAATAAAACAACTTAGAGATAATTTGAAAATGTTGGTAATCACAAAGGGACCTTACTACAAGAAAACACTCAACTCGAATTGATCAGATCTAGCAATAAGTTGATACTTTAAACCCTAAATTTAACCCAGATAATAAAGAAATAGAAAAAATAAAGGTTTCAAAGATAATTCGAAGGCTAATCCTAACCCTAAGATTGACAATGCAAAAGATAAGATGCTCAAAATGGATCAATCCCTCATAAACTACTTTCTATTTGACCTAGATAAATCTACAATCTTACAGGAATAGTGCAATCTTCTAAGGTGTTAAAGATTTTCAAATCATGCATATTCATTCAAAACAACCCTATTGCAATTGAGATGAACAAACATTCATAATTGAACTAAGCACTTTAAAGCCCAGGCTAACTTTGCAAAGCAACTAACAATCAGCTAACTACAAAAAGTATGGACTAGAGATCACTACAAACATTTCAAACATGAAACCCTAAGCATCACCAAACCATCTAATAATAAACCTAAGCAATTTTAAATATAGAATAATGAGAACCATGCCTGATAAAACTCAACACAAGAGATACCAAATCATAATATCCTTTTGTATATTAAATCACCCAAAATGGTAGCAATTCCAGTCTTATATTACAACACTTGCTTGAAGATAAACCCTAATCACAATTCACTCAAATATGAAATCTTCTTACTTTTCTACTATCTTATTATATATGCTACTCTATATATATTACAGATGAGGAATCATTCCCAATTTATAGAGAACCCCCCAAGATAGGTCGGCCCAAATAAGGGTTTACAATAATAAATGCAAAACAATAGGTTGGCCCAAAAGACATTTGAAATCAACATGAAATGTGCAATTGCACCAATTTCATCCAAGTCGGCCCGGGGTCTCAAAAAATTATTCCAATAAATTTGAATAATGGGAAGAAAAAACTTTGATGTAGACCTATATAGCTATTTCCTATCCTTGTCTTTGACACACTCCATTTCACCATGCACTGCCAGCAATAGTCTGTCTAATTTGGAGATAGGTGGCATCGGAAAAACCCTAACCTTTCTCTCAAGAGACTTGATGTTTTCTCTTCCTTGCCTTACTGTACCATCCCAATCAGCCCTATTTTTTAGATACCTATCAATAACTACAATGTAGGTTGCAGCATCATCTAGCTGATGTTCAGTAGCTAGACCTTCATTGATTGGAGAATAAACATACCTCCAGCATTTACTGAGTTTCTCCACACTGAGATTCTTTAGGGCGAACTTCTTTCTCCCTGTCATGATTTTAAATAATGAGATACAACTGTCATAAATGCCAATCAAGGTGTCCTCAATTTGCTTCCCCTATTTTGTATCTTCTTCAAGTCCCTTTGTCTCATTTGCAAAATATCAAACCATTTGCAAGGCTCTAAAACCCTTAAGAAAGGAAGAATTCCATTCTTCACCAGCTGATCCTCAGTGTATTCCATAATGGTCTTTTTTTTTTACAGCAAGAGATCTATGTCCTCCTTTACCTAGGCTAGCACAGTCTTTTACCAATCCACTAACTTCGTGGCATCCCCTGCAGTTGACAAGATATCCTTGATGGCACCATATCCTTTGGTCTGAACTCCCTACAACCAACTCTCTGTGGCATGTGTAGTGCCTTTCATCTTTTCAAGCTCGAATATTTCCTCTTGAGGTAAGAAACCTGTAGCAGAGGAGGAAGAGCTAATGCATTGCAAGGGTTTCATCAATTCCTACAAGTACCTCTTTAATTTCTCATTCTCCTTCTCCAACTCATGTTTAGTCTATACCTCCTTCCTCAATCGGCCAAGGATTACAACACTGGAGCCTTCATATTCCTCAATATATTGTTCCATACATGCATACCCTAGATCAATGGTCTACACATGATAGTCTTTTACAGTCACCCCATCGCTATCTTTATTAGGAGTAGGGGTAGCAATATGGGCCACCCTATTATTGGATCTAGCTCTTTCAATCCTAGAGATGACCCTGGCTTTCTTCTTTGTCTTACCTTTCCTAAGGTTATCCATTAGGTCATCCCAATTGGGAGGAGTCTCCTCCACTATTATAAGCTTACTCCTTAGTTCCCTCTCCAGCCAACCTGAAATAGTGGATTTAGTCTGCACCTTATCTTTCTTACCCTGTTCTTGCTAAACATTAGGTGCATCCTTCTCAATACTTGGCTTTGTAGGGATCTCCCTAATTGAATACTTCTTATCCTAAGATTGTTCCTCCACCCTATCCTATGCTGGTGAAGGAATATTAATTGGTATCTCTTCCTATTGAGGGGATTTGTCCCCATGTATCTCTCTAGGTGAATTTGCATAGGCCACCAAAGGAGACTGGATTACTTTGTCAATTTCTACCTCTGCATTGTAGAGGTCTCCCTCCTAGAATTCTTCCTCTCCCAAGTCCTTAGGATATTGATCCTTTTTTGGTTCTTCTGGCACACTGCTAGTCTCTTGATGAAGGGAAATGTTCTCTTGTTCAATGATAGGAGCAGTTGTAGGAACATCTCATTTTGTTGCAACATCTTTTGGGGAAGGAGTCCTTGACCTCCTCATGTATACCTGTGTTTTCTACCCTGAACTTTCTACCTCCACCATAGGTGGCCCAACTTTTCTTGGATAAAGGAGCAGCGGTATCTACCTCCTTTTCTTCTTCATCCTTTTCAGTCCCCCTTTTCCTTGAAACACGCCTTCTCTTTTTGGCAATGGGCTTCCTTTGTTTACCTGCCTCTACCACCTCTTCAATTTGAACATCCCTAACCTTGATATTGAAGGGAGAGTCCACTTTTTCCTTGCCTTTAGGATCCTACTCATGTGATTCCTCGGAAGCAAAATGAGACTCCAAGTCTCCCATTAAGTCATAGGTGCATTACACACGTTCACTTTCCATTTCTAGCATTTTGTGCTTAAGCAAAATTTTGGTGTATTTGATCACTGGAGTCATAATCTGCTCTAACTTTGTCTCTTCGTCTTCCAACCAGTCAATCTCTCCAACTGGCTTGTCCTTCACACCCTTAAAGATGTGGCCCTAAAACGGATTCCCATCTTCTTCAACTTGATCAAGAATTTCCTTTATGTTATATAATCTCACCAAGTCCACAGGAAGCCTGAATAATTTCATTTTTATATCAAACTCATCACCAAGGTTATCCCAATAGTCCACAATGTTGTCCTTGTGACTATATTCATTGCTAACCTTCTTTTGTGCCTTACTGGTGATATCAAATCTAGCCCTTTTGGAATGGAAAGAAATACCAAAAGTGCTCATCTCCTTCTCAGAAGCATGGGTTGACTGGATGGAAGGGCATACCTCATTTGTGCCCATCTTCAATGGGAAGTCATTGAAAAACCCTACTTTATGTTTCTCTCCCTTCACAATCACATCAAAGTCACAAATCTACCTTGTGACTTCCAACAGTATAATATGGTTTGTTGGGTACCTTGGAAGTCTATAGGGAGCCTTTTGATAACCATCAATTCTCATATAAGAGAAGGTGGTGAACTGAATGAACCAGGCCCCAAACATTTTGATCAACTATTTGGCCTTCTCTGAAATTCTTCAATCCTACCAGCCTGCTGAGGAGAGTGATGGCATCATAGTACTCCCTTCTAAATTTGAGTCTGACTAGTTGTTTAGGTAGCTTGGAGAAGTGAAACTTGGGCTTCTCCAACCAAGAGTTGATTACCTATTGGGATTTAACAACATTCTCCTTGTAGTATTTCTTGGCTGCATCCATATCAAAGGCCACCACTTGTGACCTATCAGGCATATCAAAAGTTTGAGCAATGGACACATGGTTGAAGTTTACAACAACCCTTCCCTGAGGACCAATTATTCTTTGTGTTCCCCTATCATAATTCCTACCACACTCAAGTACCAAATTATAAAATTGTACTGTAGAGGGAAATCTAGCCACATGCGCTAACCTAGACTCCAATGTTCTTCTGGCCAACAAAGGGAGGTTTTGCGCTTCCATTCCAGCCTTAAACTCCTCATAGTCCCACATTCCTACATTGGTATTAGTAATCCCTGACCAGATGGAAGTCAATCTACTCTCTGAAATCTTACTCTTTATGTCCACTTTTACTCTTTTTGCCTTAGAGATAGCAGAACCTTCAGCACTTGGATCCATTGCCTTTTTCTTGCTATGCCCAACAACAACTTGTCCTAATCCTACCTACAAACAAGTAAAGACAAAAAAATAATATCCAAGATAAATAATAAGTGTCAAAAAATCAATTATCCCAAAGTTCAGGATTTAGCCCCCTTCACGGAATCCAGATTGGAGAGGAACTTGGGGGAAATCTAGACCAGGTGGAATCCAACAAAATAGGCATAAAAACATCCATACAATAATTTCAATCAATCAATATAACCAAGGAATAATTTGACACAACTTAGCATAAGTTCATTTGATCATTTAAATACATTATCATCAAGCAAATTCCTATAATCATCAAATTCTTCATTCCCACAATACCTTAGAAAAATCCACCTTAGACGGAAATCTCCAAGACTAACAATAGTTTCAACAAGCTGGGAAAATGAAAGAGGCGCAGAAAATTCAGGAAAATCCCGAGGGTGTAGATTCTAGTGAAGTCAATACAATCTTACCATTAAAGCACAATCTCGGGAGAATGACCAAGCAATGGACACTGGGAAAATCTAGACGATGTGGAAATCCGTGAGACACGTAAAAGGTCGTATTAAAGGAAATTTATGAAGATAAAAGAGGAAACGAGAAAACTTGGGGAATTCCGGTAGAGATAGAATTCCATGAATACACCAAAAAACCTGAACACCGATGTTTCTCTTTCCCTCACCCAAATAGATCGAACGATCACAGACTAAGAACCTATATCTTGAGAATGACTTGACCTCTACCTCCAATGGATCTGTCTTAAATTGAGAACTCATCTCAATGAATTGAGAGGGATATGCTATGCCCTAGGTCGAAAAACCAAAATCTTCCGCCATGAAAGTAGGAAACAACTTAGGCACAACTTGTTTGCAGGATGATAGAAAGTTCATGGCAAATGAAAGCAAGCTACCCAAAACAAAAGTGAAAGGAAAGGCCAAAATAAACACCCATAAATGGCACCCGACTAGAATGGGAAATTCCACAGCATAACAAATGTAAAACGCCAAATTGGAAAAGCATGAACCCAAAACTACCCAGGAAGCACGCACATTCAGTAAAAAGTGTATCAATGAATAATATGAAGGAACCCACAACAAAGAAATCCTAACCAAAAAGAGAGATAATATTCACATACCAAGAGAATAGAGGAAACGAGAGCAAGGAAGCTGGCAATAAACCTCAAGCACGAGAAAAAGAGGAATGTCGCTCAGGAAATCCAAACGCAACACTCGAAGACACTTCCAAACACACAATCCAGCAACAAACCTCAAGCTCAAGAAATATAAACTCAAATGGAAAGTAAAAAATCAAAATCAAATGGAAAATCACTTCCCATAACTCAATATAACATTGCCTAAGAAGTCGTGCAATCACCATTAATGTGATCGACAAGACAACCTAGACCAAACCCGAGAATCCAACATTGCAATAGACTTCAGGACAATATGGACATGATGGACTTCCACGAATGATCAAAATCTCCAGACTCCAACAAAATGCAGTTGTTACCAGGCTTCGATAGGAAACCGAGACAGTCTGCCTAGGGTGGATTTTTTCGGAAACAATGAAGAACCCAAAATTTACCCAGAACTTAAGGTTCTCAATATAAATCACAAATGGATCATTCCAATGGGAAAGATGAACATCAAAGCACCTACCAAAAGCAAGCAAAAATCCAAAAAAGAAGGGCCAAGACACCAAAAGCAAAAGCCAAAAGAGAAAAAAGAGGGTCCCTTCTTTCAATGGGGCATGTGCACAAAAATTGCACAACATATTTCCTTGGAGAAATGATGATGATGAGGGATCAAAGATTCCTTCTGATCCAAATAATCCACCTTCTCTTTGTGAGGTCATGGGGAGAGAGGTTTTTAGGTTGAGAGGATATGCTGGTGTTGAATGAAAAGATGGGTGGATAGGATCATGAAATACAAGTGGAACGTACAGGTGTAATGGATTCAATGGGATAGATTGATGCAATATGTTATTTGCATCCAAATTTTGGTTATTCATAAGGGGGTGTGTTTGAAGTGCCTGAAATAATGAACTTCCCTGGTTGACAATTGGTTGAGTTGGAGCAATGGATGATGTGATTTGTGGGATGCTTTGAGTGATGCCTTGAAATGGAGGCGTGGATGAGATTGGGAGCATGATCCCAAGAGGCTTCTCCACAATGGTGCTTATGTCATAATTAGAAGGGAGTTTAGCCCCTTCTTTTTCCAATTAAAGCATGTATTGGGAGGGATTGAGCCTCATCATGGTATTGACAATTCTATGGTTTTCAGTATGTTGAATCATTTCAAGGATTTCATCTTGTGTCATCCCTCAGACATTATTGGTGATGTCTTCCACTTGACCTTCCTCTTGAGGATTTTGTTCTGATAGAGGAAGATTTGTTAGGGGATTACTTGATCCAATGGGATTCATTTCAAGAGAGATTTGGATTAAATCACTGGAAGTTGATGTTTCTTTGTTGGTTTCCATGTTTTTCTTGTGTTGCGATCTAGTTTGCACCATACAATAGAGATCAATTTTCAAGAATATGTGAGATGAACCTCTAATTCTTTAGATTGATCTAACTTTAGGCACAAAAGAGAAAATATAGGACAATTAAGGATAAAATCTTGAGGATGAGGCAAATGGAAGATGGATGATGTGAATGATTTGAGCTCTTGAGAAATCTTGAAGGAGATACTAGACTTTGGGACTTTTTAGATTCTGATTTGATTTGATTTGGTTTGATTTGACCCTGACTTTTTGCTTGATTGGATTCTGGTTTGGATAGTGAACTCATAAAATCTAAGAGTTTGGATGTTGTCCTAGAGTAGACTTGTACACAAGATGATAATTTGACTAAGTGTGTAAAGAAGGATTCATCTATACACCCCTAGTCAAACAAGATGATTTTGGATTAATTTTCTTTTTGGATTTCAAATAATGAACTTATATACCTTAAGATGTTGGATGTTATCAAGGGGTAGAATTATTCACAAGGATTGATAATTTGACTAAATATGTGGAGAAGGATTCATCTACACACATCTGATCAAACAAGATGATTTGGATTTTCCAAAAGTCTAGCACGAATAATTTTTTCAAGATTTCCAAGAGTTTTTTGGTGAGGTGATTTTGATGAATGTTTGAGGGATGGATGAGAATGTTGACTTTGATCCTAGATTAGACCTAGAAAGAACTCCTTTCTACAAGACTTCGATATTGAAGAACATGCTTGGTACTTCCTAGGTGAGAAAATAAATTTTTTGAAAGAGACTTAGATTGTTTTGGCAATAGAATTCATACAAATTAGGATTTTTGTTTGATGCACATTTGTAAAAGTTGAAGGTCAATGTTTCTCTAAATTCGTAAAGCATAGACAAACATTTCTTATGAGCCTTTTGAATAAGAACATTAGACTTTGGTTTTCATATTTTGATCTTTTGTGAAATCATTTGGGAGAGCACATATGTGGGGTTCAATTGTTTCTTAGCTTTGCTTAATGAATTATTTTTACCACAAACAATTCTTGATTAGCTTTCAAACTAGATGTCTATGTCTTAATTTCCTTTCATCCCACAAGGTCCATTATGTGGAATCAAGAAAATCAAGGCAATTGCTTAATGAATTATTTTTACCACAAACAATTCTTGATTAGCTTTCAAACTAGATGTCTATGTCTTAATTTCCTTTCATCCCACAAGGTCCATTATGTGGAATCAAGAAAATCAAGGCAATAGTTCCCTATGTTGACTTTGGGGATGAAAAATTGAGATATAAATCCAAATACTTAGAAGCCTCTAAGGATGAAATCCCTAGGGCAAGTAAGAGCACTTGGATTTTTCAAAGGTATTTGTTCCCCTAAAGGGTTTGAAATTTTGAATATTTGGTGAATGTTTGTTTTTAAGCATTTTAGGTCCAAGCAAAGTATTTTGACTTCAAAGTGATGCGCAATCCTAGGATAAAAATGAGAATATTTGCTGAGTTCCCACTTGGATAAATCTAGCTACGTTTTCCCTTAGCCGATGATTAGATGCTTGACCACACAGGCTCCCCCTTACAGTGCACTCACTTCTTGGGTCATCCAAGTATCGATACCCATGAAACTCCCATAGCATACTTGTCATCTCTACCAAGAGCCGTAAAAAATGTGGGATGGCTTCAGAATGATCGTTCTTGCATCAACAAATAGATTTAGGGATTTGGGCCTTCTAAAAATAATGTTGTAATGTGGGCATTTCATTCATGGGGGACCATCCATATGGCAAGAGACCATTGTTGCCCTTCTTGTCAGAACAATCCTTGCGACACTTGAATTTTCCTCAAGTACCCAAACTAATATATAGGTTGGAGGTTGCTTGGGCTTAGCGTGTTATCAGTTGGGTCATTGCCTTGGGGTGAGTACTTTTTCCCACCAAGGTAGACCCTCTAAGGATTAAACAAAAGTGAGTAAGCACATATGAAGTTCGATCAATATTTGTTGAGAAATAAAGAGAGAACAATCGCGATATACTCCACTCACAATAGCAATATTTTTTTCAATTTTAGGAACCCAAATTGAATGTAGAGGTAATCACTTACACAACTTAATATCCCAAAAAATGCTTTCAATTCTCAAGGTCATCGTGAGGCATGAGAGAAGTGCATACATATTTTTAAAGGATATTAACTTGTAAAAGGGATTACAAAACAAAGAGTCCACATGTTCATTTTCAACCACAAAGCAATGATATGAATTCTTTTTAAGCACCAACTTTGAAGTGTGAGATTTTTTTGTTCATTTCTTAAGTCCAAAAAAAATCTAGTAAGTTTCCTATGGTTCTTTTTAATCCATTTTTTTTGTTCTTTTTAAGCCGAAACAAAATTTATTGAGACTTAAAAATCATGAAGATTACAAATCCTTAGAAAAGGGATTATAATTTCTCCCCAAAGTGTTTAAAAACACTTGATACAATGAGACAATGATGCCATAGGGAAATCCTTGTCTTTGTTTCTTTCCTTCAATTTTGATCAAGCCAACCTACAAAAACTTGTTAATACTACAAAAATAGAGGCCAAAAACCAGTTAGAAGTAAAAAACAACCAAAGAAAGAAAAAACACATTGTGAAATTAATCTGAAAACTACCTTTTACCCAACTCTAGTGGTGCAGTTTACAAATGCAATGTAGTTTGAAGAAGTCAACGGTGCTATATAGCACCACTGGGACTGATAGCAACACTCTGCACAAAAATAGTGAGTGTGATTGCAGTGTTATTTCAATCAGCAATAGAGTTTGGATTTTGGTTGGCCTGTACCACAGTTTGAAATTCAATTTTTTTGGGTGGGTAGACCTCAACGATGTAGTTTGGATTTTGAAAGTGTCACAATATGATGCTACTGGATTGATAATGGTGCATTTTGATGACCAGCGGTGCAGTTTCCCTATAGACAACAAAAAATCATGGAATTTTTAGAAAAATGTGTTAATTTTCTCTAGATTCGCCCTCCTTCTAGCACCAAAATGTGAATGGTGTTTCTATACCTACACAAACATAAAGAGAAAACATATAATTAGCTCATTATGCAAGTTATAAGCAACATTCCCCATGAGATTTATTTGAAACATAAAAACAAGAAATGCAATGAAGAACACAATAACAAAGCTTATTAAATCCTACTCAAATGATCAAACTCTCAATCCCATGGGGGAATGAGGGAGAGATGAATGGATTAAATGCCACTTGGCTCAAGGAAAAGGACATGTAAGAGGCCTTTAATTCCTTGTTGGATGTACTCATCCCTTGTGGAGGGTTTTTTGAATTTGAGAAATATTCCCCTATTGATGCCAAGTTGAGAGAAAATAGAAGAATTTATAAATCAATTAAATTGATTTACTTGTGCAAGTTGCAAAATCTAAAGGAATTGATGGATTAGGATTAAGATTAATTAGGATTTTATTAATTTAGATGAAAATTAGTTGATTTGATAATTTGACTTAGATTTTAGGATTTAAATAAATCAAATGAGATGAATAATGGATTTAGATTTAATTCAATAATGTTTGATTTATTTAATTAAAGAAGGTGGTGCTAGATTAAATCAAATAAAGATTCATTTATTTAATTTAAAGGAGATACCTTTAGATATTAATTAAATAAAATGAATTATTTAATTAAAAGAATGATTATAAGATTAACTAAACAAAATTATTTATTTAATTAATAGAGGAAATATGATGAATTTAATCGAAAAAATATTATTCAATTAAATGACTAGCTGAGGAGATGATTTAGGATGAACTGGTGTTAGTAAGATCAGGATCAGGTGTATAGGATCAATTTGTATATTTTTTGTGTCTACAACATCATGAAGTTTTTTGTAACTTTAGAAGATGCTGCTGAATATTGGTTCTCTAGTTTTCCAATGCATTCCATATGTTCATGCCAAGAGCTTGGAACAATTTTCATTGATCAATTTGAAGGAATTCCAAATGATAATATGTGCTTGTTTGAGGATAGAAATATGCATATCCATGAAGAATTTAAAGAAATTTTGAAGAACAAAGTTGAACAAGATTTACCTACTGATGAATTGTATGATACAAGAAGATCTGAGGGCGAATAATTTTATGATTTTCATGATAGATTCATGAAAATTTTATTTTCTATACTAGTATTAAATAGACTTGATGAATCAATACGTATTGATATTTTTTATGAAGGACTTGAGCCAAGTTTGAGTATCATGCCAGCTGATTGGAATCCCCCTAACCTTAAGTGTTTAAAAACAATGTCTTTTAGTGATTGAAGAAATGATAGAGAAATATGGAAGTAATCTCCTAACTAGATTATGTGATGGTACCTTTTCCATGCTTAATCAAATAGATCTGGATGGTATAGTAGAAGACAAGATAATGCATCATTTAGTGGTGAGAATTTTGTTTCTAATCAGCCCATGGATAAAATCTATCCAGATGGATATTGTAGCCATAACAATCATGATGAAATAAAGGAAATGTGTGAGGTTTCTTCTATTTTCTCTTAGAGTACAGAAATAGAGAGAAAATTTTCTATATATGATGAAGGTTTTAGTGATGTTGTGTATGCTGATTTTGAAGTTTCATCTCTTCATGATGATAATAGTTATATTGCTGATTTAAGTATGCAATCAGTTGAGGAGTATTCTTATCTGGGTGATCAAGATTATTGCAATTTTGTTTGTAACCCTTATGAATGTGATTCCTCTCATAAAGGTGGGGTAGAATTGATCTCCTTAAGTGAAAACTATTCCAACAAAGATGATGACAATAATTTTAAAGGCTCACAAGAACAAGATAGTGGATTTGAGCGGAATATCTTATTTGAAGAAGAAATGTGTATAGTAGTGTTATGATACACTTAGTCATACCAATTTTACAAGTAAGTGTAGCATTGATGAAAATTTCCATGGTGATGAGACAAAGGAGCCTATTGATTTGAGGAATGATTTTGAGAATGTCAGTGTATCAGATGAAAATGAAAATTTGAAATGAATTTCAGTTAGAGAGATCATCACAAGCAACTGCAATGAATAATAAAAATGATGGCTTTCAATTTGACAGTGAAGAATATGACCCTACTGATTGTTGCAGCAATATGAAAAAAGAAAATGGTGTGCATGCAAGAGATTTATTGAATGAATCAGTTCAAGTATCTGATTGTGTAGAGAATGTATGTGTTGGTGTTGTAAGTGGTGAACATGGAAATCCTTTTTTATTTGACTCTTCATCTTCTCCCATTCCTTTTGTGATTTTGAAGCTATTACTAGTTGTTTGAATAATGATAGTATAGATGTGGTTGTACATGAAAGTGAATATTTAGAGAAACATATTGGTACAACTAATGAAGTTCTTTATGATGATTTTTCACTTGAAGAATGTGATTGTTTCAATCACATGGATGCATATGAGGACCTATTTTCTAGATCTACAACTCATAGTATTTCTCATGAGTAGTATGCTTCATACATTCATGTTGATGCAGCAGGAGGTAATGTTGAGTATGATGCTCCTTGCAATAGTGAATGTGTTTTGAATACTCACTATGATGCTTTCATTGCAAAAAAATATTATGATTCATATGAACCTACACTTGAGGCTTTTTGGTGTGATAACATGATGAGTGTTGATAATCTTGTTTATGGACCTAAAAAGGAAAACATTGTTTGGGATGCTAATGCCTTTTCTGAATACTATGATTTTAATGTGGACAATGGACTTGTGGATGTTGATAAGTCTTATTTTTAGAACCTTGAGACATATGATAATGAGATTGTACTATGTTTTTGGGATGATGATAAACTCACCTATGATGCAATTCACTTGAAGGAGTTACAAATGTGCAAGCATTTTTTTCTTAACACACAGGAGGATATAAAACTATTTTTGAGGGATGATATCTTTTTCGAACTTAATCATTATGAGTGGGTTAGTAAATGTGATAAGATCATGTCTTTATATAGTCTTGATCATTATCCTCATGTTTTGTCAGTTTCCACATAGTCAAAAAATGAAATGAGTGGAAATAATGTGGCCTATGTGATTTGGTTTCAGTGTGATAGCAAAGGTAAACATGGAGTGACTTCTCACTCATTCATAGGTAGCTTGACACTATTTTTTGTACGAAAGAAGTTGCTCATGTTGCTATGGTGTAATAGAGGCAAGTATGGACTGAGGGAAATCAGTTCCTTTAGCAGGATGGTGTTTGACAAAGGAAAAAATTGGTTCCCATTTTTCATTTGGCGGATTGGGGCCATCAAATAGGCTTAAAAAATTGAATAAAGACACTATGGGTTACCCAATGGTTCTGGCACATGGTATTCTCTTCCAAAAGATTCTGAATTCTTGCTCTATTAACTAAGGAACATATGCCCCCAGAAAAAGAGCCACTAATGGAGCTCTCAAAATTGAAAATCTTTATTTGAGAAATAGTGACATCAGGGTCCTTAATAAGTGCAAGAAAATTCACAATGGAAGAGGGGTTCACATAAAAGTTCATACTCTTGACCTAAAGAGGGATAGTTAAGGTATGACATATGACAAAAGGTATCAAAGATAGGAATCTCAAGGAACCCATTATTTTTGTATCAGATAGTTAAAATGAATTTGCACAGAAAGAATGGTCTCAAGAGGCTTTGGTTTAGGAAAAATTCATGATAAATTAGAGAGAACATTTTATAATGAGCTAGTTAATGTGATAGATGCATTAGATCTTGTTGTGTAGGTCATGGATGCTAGAGATCCTCTTGGATCTTGATACATAGACATCAAAACAAGGATGAATCACTCTTCCACTCTCGCTCTACAATTGCTTGTGCTCTAGTGCACACTATGAAATATAATTGCCTTATGTATTTCAATTCAATTCTAGAAACTTTGTAGAGTGGAGTGCCTAGTGTTTATCCATCAAATGTGTTCATTGCCTTATCAATGGTAGATAGGTTGGAGAGCTTAGGGATAACTGCTATGCCTTTAATATTGGTGTACATTGGGTTATGAATAGTCATCTTGTGGCTATCTTAACTCCTAATTAAGTCATATTATCATTATTATATTGTTATTTAACTGTTTAGGTTGGCCTTAGACTTATATAGGTTTATATAAGTCGGCCTAGGTGATATCCTAGGCATAAATAGGTATATATAGGAGGTTATGAGTCTTATTTGATCATCATGTTGAGTATTGTGTTCTTATTGAAGAATATTGGAGGTATTTCCCTCAAATTAGATTAGGAGGTTTCCCCCTTGAAGTGGCATATTATTATCAAGTATTTTCAGCATATTTCATATTATATTCTTTTTGTTCATGTTATTTCATTACAAGTGGTATCAAAGAATGATCTTGGCATCGTAGAGGCAAGGTTTTTTCTCAATATTGAAGAAGATTTTGGGAAGAGCATATCTTTCATATTTTAGAGAATTTTTTAATGATTTTTTCAGGATTTCTGAAGAAAATATTAAAGAAGCTACAATCTAGATTTTAGAGGAAGCAAAGCATAATTGAGCGAATTATTTTAGAATTAGGGTTTCTACACAATTTATTTATAATCTAAATATCTCTCAAATCCTCTTGAATTGGAGCTTGATTGTTAATGGGTTTTTGGAGGCATACCACAGGAGCCTACAATACAAAATTTGGAGAAATTTGATAAAAAATAAGCAAGTTGTTGAATATTTAGGGTTTCCACAAATATCACTCTCAAGACATAAAATATATTCATTTCATGGAGATTTTTCTAGGTGAGAGGTATTTTGGCCCTAGTACATTATAGTAAAAATTACAAATAATTTCAATCTTATTTGTGTGATTTATTTCAAAATTATTGGTTCCCATCATGTCGGGGCTTGCAACAAGGGGCAAAAAGAATGTTGTCACACTAGGGAAGTATCATGTTAAGAATGGGGTAAAAATAGAGCATATTAATCCTAATGAGGAAAGAATTAAGGTCAAGGAAGAAATTTCCTCAATAAATATGGATGTGTGTGATCTAAGAGGAGATATACCTAATATACGAAGCATGTTAAGTGCCTATATGAATGAACCAAGAAAGGATTTTTCAAGCAACCAAGGTGAGACTTCCAGGTCAGCTAATATTGACACAAATTTTAATACTCCTATGGGATCTAGGAAATTTTTTCCAAAGTTGTATACGCACAAGTTTGATGGCAAGGATCCTCTAACATGGATAAACCAAATGGATAATTTTTTTTAAGTACATCAAATCACAAATGGACAAAAGGTCACGATGGCTTCCCTATATCTAGAACTAGATCAATTCATTTGGTATCATTGTCTTTATACTCATCGAAGTAAGAAGGCTCTCACCATCACATGGTCATTTTTTATGGAGGAACTCTGAGCACAATATAAACATAGTGTGATAGCCAACTTCTTTAGCCAGCTTGCTAAACTTCAACAAATAGGATCAGTTAAGGATTACATTCATCAATTAGAAAATATATCCTTAAGTGTGGATACAATTATAGAGGAGAACTTGAATGATTTATTCTTGGGTGGTCTCAAGGATCACATTCAACATTAGGTACGCATGTTTAGTCCTACCTCTATAAATGATTCATTTACCTTAACACGTAGGGTAGAGGACAAGTATTTGATTCCTAAGAAGCAAGGGGATAATGTGATAAGAGAAAAAGGATATTCACCACATTCTCTTCCTCAACCTACTAGGTTGACTCCACAAAAAAATGAGGAGAAAAGAGAAAAAGGGTTGTGTTTCAATTATGATAGAAAATATAGTCGAGGACATAAATGTAGTGAAAATAAATTATTCTATATTGAAGGGCCAAGTAAGGAAGAAGAGGAGGAAGCCATATTAGAGGATGAAAAGGAGTCAAATGAGGATTAAAATGATTCTCAACCAGCCATTTCTTGTCATGCACTCTCAGGTTTCAGTTCTCCACAAACTCTCAAGGTAGTGGGGTTCTTACAAAAGCAAAAAGTAATAGTTTTGATTGACTCGAGTAGTACTCACAGTTTCATCAACAAAACGTTGGATACTCATTTAAATTGTTTTATATATCTAGCTCCAGAGTTTTAGGTTTTGATTGTATATGGTGGTACAATTAGTTGTTTAGGGAAGTACCATATCATTAAATTATCCATGGGAGATTATTGACTTGATGCCCCAATGTATGCGATATCCATGGGTGCAACAAATATTGTTTTGGGAGTACAATGGCTTACTACATTGGGAAAAATTGAGATGAACTACCAAGAACTATTCATGAGATTGCAATTAGAAGGAAAGGTAGTAGACATAAGGGGGTTGATGGGAAACTCACCACAGTTGGTTAGCTCTCATCAAATGCAAAAGTTTCTTAAGAAAGGAGTAGATGGATTTGTGGCCCAGCTATGTTCATTATAAGTCTCTCAATCTAATGCTCATACTCATCTAGATTTACAAGCAATAATTGATCACCACTCAGTTTTTCTTGGAGATATGCCTAAAGGACTTCCTCCTAAGAGGGATCATGATCATTCCATACAACTAGTTCAAGGGAGCCAACCACCGAACATTAGACCTTATAGGTACTCACACATACAAAAAAGTGAGATAGAAATAATTGTTGAGGAGATGTTAAGGCAAGAATTATCAGGCATAGCCAAAGTGCTTACTCCTCTCCAGTGGTGATGCTACATAAGAATGTTGGAATTGGATTCACTCTGAGATGGGGGGGTGAATGAGAGTGGAATAATTTTAACTTTTGACTTTTAAAGAATAATGAAACTTTTACTAATTTTAACCCAATGCGACAGATTTTATTAAGAAAGTGAACATTAGCAGTTTAGATCAGATTGACATGAAACTTGACAAACATTTACAACCCATATTAAAAGCATCATATAATATTTTTCAATCAAAGCTTTATGAACAATATTGTTGTGCTTTATGAACAGAACTATAAAAATTCATAAAATGCAACTTTGACTAGCTTTTGACAAACTTTTGAGCATTCATATGATTAACACAGAATGCAGATGTAAATTCACTTTATGAAAGACCTTTTGCATCAGAGTTGCACAATCTAGATTTGCATGACAGAATTGAACAAATTGATGTTAAAATTTTGAACAACCTTAAGATATTAGAGCATTGGCCAACTAAATCAACACTATAACATAAATGACTGAAAGAAATATTATGCAAGATAGACACAAATCACACAAATGAGAGACACATAAATTTCCTAGTGGAAAACCCTCCTGGGGTAGATAAACCACTCCTAAGTTGCCTTACTGGATTAATTTCAAAACCACTGCTTACAATTCCTTATAGGCTAATTTCTAAGCACTAACTCAAGGAGAACCAACCCCTCATTTAGAGACACCAATCTCAAGGAGCACCAACCCCTTTTCAGTTTTCAGTATGACATACAATAATACATAGGATCTCTTTGTTTCTCTTGTTTCTCTCAAGTGCCTCTTGATAGACAATGTTTACAATCCTCAAGGTTCAAGCATGATCCTTTGGAATTCTAACCATTGTCAAGCCAAGACAACTTGATAATTAACTCATATTTTTTATTTTCAATCTCAATGCTTAACATCTCTTCAATACAATCATAGTGATATACTCACACTGATTTTTCACTATCTTTTTCATGCATTTCACATATTAACTAAAAAATAGTTAACACAATCTCACTTTCTCATATTTCTTCAATACAATTGTTGTGATGTTCTCACACTTTTTTTCCCCAATATTTCATAGTCACTTTTCATTATTTATAGTTCTAAAAACAGTGTTTTCTTTCTCTCTATTTTTTCATATATAAAGTAGACTCGCTTCACTCTATTTTATCTTCTTGTTTTTTGAGGATCTCAAAGCTATAATCTCTCTATTTTCCTTTTTACACAAATAAATCATCATTACATCTCAAAATAATTACAATAGTAACTTATTTTTCATATTTCAAAAACAACAGAGGTGATTATCCAATTACCCACTTCCTGATGAGAAACCTTGGCAGATGTTTTTGTGTTCCTTTGAGAAGGATCAACATATGGAATTTCTTCTAACAGGAAAACCCAAGCAGCATGCAAATTTAGAAAACAAACAAAACTTTTTCTTCACAAGCAACCTGCATAGACTTTTCTCAACAAACTAGCATCAAAACAAAATATATTCCATGAACAATAGCCACTGAAACTACTGCAATAGTAAAGTAACTAAAAAAATAATTATGTGCAACCAAAACCACATGATAATGCACCCAAGAACAATTACCAATGACTCAAGGAGAGAAACTGAGAAAATTTGCAGGCATCATGATTACCCACAACCTAAAAATACCAGACCTTAATGCAGGAGTAGATTTAATTATGATAAAATAAATTGATATGCATTTATGAGAATATGAAATTGACATACAATATTTCTGATCTCAAAAAAATGAACCAATTCTATCATTTACCAGAGAGAAGCAAACACATGTCATCATCTTTTTGTGCCAGTAGAAGAAACAGTTTCTCAAAAGATAGTTGATAAGTTGAATACTTGAGGAGAACGAAAGAGAGTCTGTCATGGAGCTATTTACCAGACTTGCAGTGAGAAAAAAGGCCAAGACTCCTTCCAAGTTTGAGCCATCAACCAGTGACACACGATAGACATAGCCATCAACTAGGGTAAGGTTATCTTAGATTCCCCCATTTCGTTGTCCAATAAAATCAGACATCCAACAAAATAGTGAAATGATTGAGAATAGATCTCCATGGTGGCAGCCAAGATATGGTTCCAAACCCTCGATAGTGAGAAGCACAAACGATTGACCTAATTTCATTTAGCAAGGTAATCAATGAATTTTCAAAGTCATAAGATCATTTCAAGTCCGTGACAACTTCACTTTTAGATAATCAAAATTTATCCTTGCAAAATATCGACACCATGATTAAAACATTATCATGTGAATTTCACCTTTCCGACCAACATTATTACCATTGATCAAGTATTTACAAAGTGAAATGTCGACCAAATTATGTCACTTAGATATTTTCCATGACCATATTAAAAACCAAATGTTGATTTCCTTAGACTGAATTGATTCCAAGTAATCAACTCCAAGTCACTTCCATGGTGACATTTATTAAATCATTATAATCTTACCTATTGTTGGCCTTAACGCCTAGTAAAGTGTTGACCAAAAACCCGAATCATATGCATAAGAATGAACAATGTGTTTCCCTTTTTCAAAGCCTAATTTCTATATAATATCCAATGCCTTATGAAGTATAGTAAAGGCTAGATTTTATGCTAAACTCAATATGCCATTCACCCATGCTAGATACAGTATACCGAATGCTCAAGCCAGTATCAAGTGTTTCACATACCCATGTCATATCACAATATCATATTCCCATGCCATTAACAAATATTTAAGGAAACCCGATATTGTTTAGAACAAATTGTATCAATGTCATAATGGTAGAAGAATTGAATAAGCCAATTGTTGGAATAATGGATGCATAGGTGTCCTTGATGAAGCTGCATCCCTCAATGGAGGACCTTTTCCAAGAAGAAATATCCAACCACACAGAAAGTATGATAATGGAATTCAAATAGAGATTCTATTATGATCTATCTAGATGTAGATATTTTACAAAGAGTACATGTACCTGATTATATAGGCAAGTGCTAAACATAGAATGCAAAGGATGTTGCCAAGTGTTCAAATCACACTTCATGTGACAACAAGAAACCCTAACCAGCTACCTAGGGAATGATAACAAGATGGAGATCAGTTCTAGAAAAGAAAACTCATCTTCTAGAAGGGAATCTTATCTCAACAACATTATTAAATGATTAAATGCAACCTAGAACTAATATGATTAATTAAGACCTAAGTTAACTTATGCTAGTGTAATAAATAATTAATTACACTAACACCCCCCCATAAGTGAAACTTAGGGAGGAAAAGAAAATGCAATGCTTATGCATGATGATGATGGGTCCCGACTGATGGCCATTTTAGGTACCCATGTACATAGAATGAAAATGCAACTAATCTCCCACAAATGGAGAAAAAGGGAAAACCCAGTGGGAAGAAAACCCCTCTCCAAGAAAGGAGATAAAATGCAAAAGGTGATGATTGGAGGACTCAACATCATCCCCCCAAGGACAAAAATCATCACATGGATACAATACAATCAATGCCCCCCATAGGAGGGAAATAGATAGCCAATATAGCCCCCCCAGAAAATGTGATCACCTGCAAAAAAGGTAAGCGTATGTAGACAAAACAAGATCCAATGTCGACAAACAACTTGTCTCCCTTTTGGAAGAAACAAAACCAGGTGCAAGTGCAGAGATGCTTCCCATTCCGGATAGGAATTGAAGGAAGGAAGGATGTATATGAATCCTGATGATGTATATGAAAGCTTCTCATGTGTCTCCTTGCCTAATGAAGATGAAGATGCCACAACCCACTCAGGTACATACCCAATCAATGTAGAAGGTGACAAATCAGGATGATGCAGAAATTGATGTTGAACATGATCCAAAGACTGCATTGTGATGTTCCTTCCATCAAAGGAATAGATGGAGACTTGATTGCCCCCCCATAATGAAGTGTCCTCAAAACCACTGAGAGAAGACTGAAGCCAATCCAATGGTAGATGCAGAAGAAAATCTGATGAAGATGGAGGAAGTCTCATATATGAAATCTCTAAAGAGAAACCAAGAGTCCCCAAGATAGTCTCAGGAGTCCCAATTAAGGTTCAGAAAATGAAATGTGGAGACTCAAGGGAACTCTCCAAAGTAGGATCTGAATAGAGGAGTGATATCCCCTCAAGAATGTCCTCCGAAACTATAGAAATAGCCAAGTCAGTGATACCTGAAACAAATCCATCCTGTGATGTCAAGTCTAGAAACTGAATGTGTCCTAATGAATGATGATGATGAAAGCCTCAATCAATGACTCTCGACAAGGAATCACTGAATGTGAAGGGATACCAATAGTCTTTGATGGAGAAGAAGGATAATATGCAAGCCCCATAATGTACAAAAAAGATTCTCCAAAAGTACAAAGAAAATGACCTTTAGCAACAAATAGAAACTTCCAAAGCTAATATGCGACTGAAGTGATGCCACCCAAAACAAAAAACCTTTTCCCAAGCTTCGGGATATCCAAGTTATTGAACAAATGCACCAAATTGAACAAAACCAATGCAAGAGTACCTAGATCTAAAACTGATCAAATGGAATGGATAGATGAAAAGAGCTCTGAATTACCTTCCTGATGCCATTGGGATTACTGAATTTTGATCAACAGTTGCAAAGATATGAGCCTTTATGTCCAAACTAGGGTTTTGACTTCAGTTGACTGTAGAATATTTTGATAGAGAAATTCTACAAAATAGATTACACCACTGGAAAGTATACCAAATCCTCTTTCCGATGATATCTCGTTTGTCAAATTTTGACAAAGTGGCGCGAAGATACGGTGATTTGAAAAAATCTACCATATTAGGGCCTCTAGTCTAAGCAGGTGCAAAAAATAAGCACCCAGGGGCAAAAAAAATGGAGCCCTTGGTCATTGATAGGACCGCAAACTTAAGACCTGCAAAAAAAAGTGCCCTTGGATCGGGTGGCATCCAAGCGGCGTTGTGGTGGTCGATCGGGCAGGAGGTAGGGGCCACTGAGGAAGGCGGAGCCCTCGGTGCTATTGATGAGCAGAGGCAACGACGGTGGGGCCTTGTCGGGTCCGAGAAAAAACACCGGAGCCCAGAAGAAAGCACGGCAGCCAGATGGCAGTGGGGAGCTTCGGCAGTAGGAAAGAGCGGGCGACGGGAATGGTTGGTGGGCCCAAAAAAATACACGGTGGTGGCGATGTGACGACCGGGTGATGTTGGCTGATGTGACAAGGCCGACCAACCAGTCGGAGTCTGTAGACCGACAAATGATGTTTTTTTTTTGAATATTGCAAAGAATTTGCAATTCAAAAAAATGCCGATTAGATTTTTTTTTAAATTGCAGATAAAAATAAATGCCGACTGAACCAAAACTATAGCCCACGGAAATATAAGTATGCTGACTATAAGATAAAATACTAGG